>CAXAQZ010000555.1:78178-145678 GCA_963971145.1 Sussaba pulchella | reverse complement strand
TAACTTCAATCTCTGACGATTTTCCAGGAAGCTAATTTTATCCAGCGCTTTGGTAAAGATGTCTGCTATATTATTTTTTGAATCAACTTTTACTATGTCAATGGTCTTGTTTTGATAATGCTCGTTCACATAATGAAATTGAATTTCAATCTGCTTGGAATTCTTTGTAAAATTTCCAAACTTTGCGATAGCGACAGCGCCGCTATTGTCCTCGTGAATTTTGATAGGTGAATTTATTTTTAAATTAAAAGTTTCGTTACATAAGTTCCTCACAAACAAAGTTTCCGTGACTGCTTCTGAAAGTGCTATATACTCCGCGAACGTGGAGCATTTTGTAACAACATTTTGTTTTTTGGATTTCCGAAAAATCAGGTTACCATTTAGTCGAATCGCGTAACCGCTCGTTGACTTTCTGTCTATATTGTCTCCCGCATAGTCGGAATCTACGAAACAATCAATTTTATCGTTTTTTTCATTTTTGCCATATCTTAATTTAAGATCTTTGGTTTTTAATAGGTATTTTAGAATTCGCATCGCGTACTTGTAATGGGTTTTATCATAGCAGTTTTGAAAACGGCTTAGGTAATTAACACTATACGCGATATCAGGTCTTGTGCCTGAACTTATGTATAAAAGTTCACCGATCAAATTTCTGTATCTTAATGATTCATCTGCTTCGCTTGCTTGATCGATTTTTAAGTTTGTCTCCATTGGAGTTTCGTAAAGTTTAGAATTTTCTAACTGATATTTAGAGGCTAACGATTCGATATATTTGGACTGGCTTAAATTCATGTTGCTTTTATCTTTATTGTATTCAATCTCAATACCTATATAACTTTGAACCTCACCTAGATCTTTCATCGTGAATCTTCTCATTAAACTTTCCTTAATGAGATCAATGCTTAATTTGTCTCTACCACAAATCAATAGATCGTCAACGAAGACCAGTAGATATATCGATTCCTTATTCTCATTTTTTACGTAAAGACAATTGTCGTATTCACTTCTCTTAAAATCTAATTTTCTCACATGTTTATCGAGTGTTTCGTACCACGCGAGTGGACTTTCACGCAGCCCGTATAAAGCTTTCTCTAGCTTGTAGACTTTATCTTTATCCTTATGATAGCCTTTTGGCTGGTTGACATAAACTTCGCTTTTAACTGGTCCGTTGAGAAATGCAGTCTCGACGTCCATCTGTTCAATGAAGAGATTATTCGTTGTGGAGTAACTCAAAAGAATTTTTAGAGTTAACATTTTTCCTACTGGGGAATACACATTTTCTAAGTGTTCTCTTTGTTGAAAACCGCGTACTACTAAACGCGCTTTATATGAATTATCGCTCTTTCTTTTGAATACCCATTTTACATCGATTATTTTCTTATCCGTCGGTTTTTTAACTAAACGCCACGTTTTGTTTTTATTTAGGCACTCTATTTCTGAATCCATAGCAGATTGCCAATGGTCAGAGTCTTTTGAGGTTATAGCTTCCTCATATGTACTTGGTACATTTGCGTTTATGAAATTTACGTAGATACAGTGAGCTAAAGGATTTCCGTAATGCTCGACTTTCTTTTTTTCGCGTGTGGACACTCGCCTAGTTTGAACTTTAACCGATTCGCTCGCCTTTTCATTTTCACCAAATACCTCATCTTCATCATTATCTTCGCGTTCATCGTCGCTTTCACTCGATGCATTCTCCGAGCCATACTCATTCAAATCAATGTTTACATGATTTTGTGATTCCTTGTTGTCATCATTAGTGTTTTCATTATTATGATTTTCTAGGCATATTAATCTTGTACCCTTTTCGATCACTTGCACGTGTCTTGCCTCGATCACCTTATTTTTAATTAGAACTCGGTACCCGAAATGTGTATACCCTACGAGTACTCCGATTTGTGACTTACTGTCCCATTTTTTCCTTCGGATTTCCGGGATTCGGACAAAAACTCTTGAGCCGTAAATCTTTAAATGTTTAGCTTGCGGTTTAACCCCAAAAAAAATTTCATAAGGCGTTTTATTCTCGCACGTATTTGCGATGGTTCGATTTTTTAAATATGCAACGGTATTTATAGCTTCGGGCCAATAAATTTTGCTTATGCGCGCCTCTTTAATTAAACATCTCGCGATGTCCATCGCCGATCTATTATACCGTTCAGCAACTCCGTTGAGTTCATGTACGTCTGTTGGACACGGTAAAATTTCGATTCCCTTTTCGCTTGCGAATTCGTAAATTTCTTTATTCAGATACTCGGTCCCTTTATCGCATTGCAATCTTTTTATTGGTTTACCGAATTGATTCTCTACAAAATTGATGTGACGTTTGAGACATTCGGCAGTTTCTGATTTGTTTTTTATGCAATAAATTCGTGCACATTTGCTGTAATCATCTATGACGGTCAAAAAATATTTTTCACCTTTATAGCCAATAATATTGTGCGGGCCGTTTAGATCGGTATGTATTACTTCGTTTATCGCCGTTGTTTTCGCGCGATTATTTTCAAAAGGTAAATTTGTCATTTTACTTTCGATACACGTCGCGCATTTCATTTCTTGTTTTTCTAGGTGATCGGGTAGACCGTCGAGTAACTTATCTTTTACGATTTTTTCTAGATATCTAAAATTTACATGGCCTAGCGCACGATGCCACTTTTCCTTTTTTGTTAATATCGTTACGTTAGTAAACGTTTCACTTGAATAATTATTGTTTGTATGAGTCTCGCTTGAATGAATAGGATTTTTCACAAAGCTATTCATATAGTATAAATCATTTATTTTGCTAGCTACTGCTAGAAGGTTTCTGGATTCTTTATCATAAATTTTTGCGTTTGAGTCGCGCGCTACTATTGTGCAATTTTGTGCTATTTTTGAAAAACTTAGCAGATTTTTCTTTAAGCCTTCTACAAAATAAACGTTTCTTAGTTCAACTCGATGAATATTGTTATAATTTTGAAAATCGCTTACAATATTTCCCACTTTCGTTGCTCGCAACTTTTTGCCGTCGGGTAGATTTACGTCGATTGGTTGTTTAAGCACAACGCAACTTGAATAGAACTTATCGCTTTTGATTAAATGATCTGTGCACCCGCTATCGAGTAGCCACTTTATTTCGCTTTCACTTGTTTCATTGTTGTTTACACTGAGTTTGTGGTGATTTACTTGGAGAGCCCACGATGACAAGTTTTGTTGTGGTTGTCGCTGCTCGATGCCTGGAGACTGGTGCTGGTTTCGTTGTTGGCCTCTGCCTCGGCTGCTGCCTCGCTGATATCTTACGCCTCTGCCTCTGCCTCGCTGATATCCAAATTTCTCGTAATTGTTTCTGTTTTGCTGCTGTTGTACGGTACTGCTGCTGCTGCTGCTGGTGGGCCCATAACCCTGCTCTCCATTGTTGGCTTGATTTGAGAACCAACACTCTTGCTGCTTGTGACCTGGTTTATTACATACATAGCACAGGCCTTTTGTTTTAGTTTTGGTATTGAACGTGCTGACACTTCCCTTTTGTTGATTTTCATTTTTTGTTAGATTTTTTTCTTTGATTTTTGACTTGACATAGTCCACGGTTTGTTTTTCCGCCGGAACGATGTCAATGAAGTCACCAATTGCACTGTAGCTTGAAGGTAATGCTTTAATTAAATATCTTATTTTTTCTTCTTGATCGAGCGAACCTCCTGCAGTGACATATTCATTGCACATTTTTTCGAAATCCAAGAAAAAATCATCAACCGCTGCGTAGTTCTTCATTCTGATTTCTTCGATTTTTGATCTACAGATTATCTGCATCGGCGTTGATTTTGTTGAGTGGATTTCGTCTAGTTTTTTTATCATTTTCAATGTCGTGTCGCAATTCTTGATGAATTCCAACTGGCTGTCGGAAACCGTACTAATTAGGATGGTTTTTGCTTTCAAATCTAATTTTCTCCATTCCGTTTGATTTTCCGTAGGATCTGTTTCTCGGTTCGCTGGCGCTTGACACTCGTTGAATTCGAGAATGTTCAGCAGCCTATACTTCCAACTATTGTAATTTTTTCCGTCGAAAATCGGTATATTCACTTCAGTAATTTTTGTTAGCTTCGCCATTTTTTCCTTATATTGAGTCCTTTCGTTTATATAGTTTTTGACTGTCACGAGTTTTTTTACTTCTTTTAGAAACAATTTTCTTACGTAATTTGTTACTCCAGTGCTCAGTTTTACATTTTCACTGAATGTAGGTTTAAATTTGCTCTTTGTACTTTCCATACAACGAATTTTTGAATTTTAGTGTTTCACCTTCGATTCTTTAACTTTATATTTGAATGATTTCTCAACGCTACGCAAACACGTGTTCCTCTTAACTCTGCAACCGGTTCTCTGATCCGTTGTTATCGCACAATTTTCATTGCGAATCTTCTTTGCTTTTTTCTTTTAAATGTTTGCCGGTCATTTTCCTTTAATATTTTACTTTTATTTTTTTTAATTTTGTTTTATTTTAATCGTTATGAACCGCTCAATTTTGGTTGCCGGAAAACCACGATGCACGATCCACAGAGCACGTGTTTGACTCAACCACGCTCTGCTACCATGTTGGGATTTTGGATCATTTGTACATCGAGAAATGAGCAACGTGGTATTGATATTTATTTATTTACTTTGATTATTAGAGATATTAATATATAGAGAATTTTAAGACGACTTTTCTTATACATTTCATACGTCCGTCCGTATCGCGTACGCTCCAGAAGAGTAACTGTCGGGGCGAGTGGTAACGAGAGTAAGTAAGGGGGAGGAAGATTACCTGTCCCCTTCTTACGATCTATAATCGATATTCCGGGTTTCGGCAGTGCGCGCTAGATGTAGACACATACATCTTAATTCGAAGTATAGAATTGCTAACTAAACGGCTATAATTCAACATCATATTTTATGTCATTTTGAAATTTTTCAAAAATCAACGTAAGACCTCTAGCTTCTACAATTTTCGAGATATCGGATTAAAATTTGGTACAGAGTGGCACTTTTATTAAAAGATGTTTCGTATTGAATTTGGGCAAAATCCATCCAGGCGTTTAAAATTGATGCGACTTTCAATTTTTTTAATTTGACATGGCATTCACCGTATATTTATTCTGGACTAGATCAATTTTTGAACCGATTTTATATAAGAACAAGGGTGCAAAGAAGAACCTTGCACGTTGCTTCCTCATAATTTTTCACATTTGCCAAAGCTTCCTCTATGAGGAAGCCAAAATGGATCGTCCCATAGTTCCTCATAGAGGAGGCTTTGGCAAATGTGAAAAATTATGAGGAAGCAATGTGCAAGGTTCTCCTTTGCACCCTTTTTTTGGTTTTGTTTATTGTTATTTTTATTTTTTATATTTTTTATATTTTGAATGTTCCACCGTATGGCGACAGCGCCTTTTACAATCCAGTTTTATCTATGATAACAAGGTACTTGAGCCTTAATGCTAATACTTCTACTTGCAATCACAGATCCGGGTACATTCCTTACATTCCATACATGCATTTAGCCTTTCTCTCACTCATTCGTCGCTACTTTTTACTTACGAGCCTCGTGATTCTCCGGAACCAGTGCCGCCTCGCATGCGTCCCGCGACCAGATCCTCTCTCATTCTTTGTTTTTTTTCATTATGATACGCCTTCCTCGTACCTCCCTGGCCCCCTCCCGGGCTCTGTCCTCGATCTGCTCGCCGTCGCAAAAGCCCTAACATACTCGCAGAGAGGCCGTATCACCTTTCCTCGCAGAGTCTCTCTTGTCCAATTTTCCAGCTCTTCCCCCACCCTCCACTCCTCCACTGCCACCACCCATTTTTTGTCGATCAATTCCCTTAATCCCTGGCATTCCCATACGTGTTCGAGGTTCTCCTCCCCTTCCCCACACCCACCGCAATTCCAGTTACTAGAACCTTTTTTCCCGGCTTTGCCAATATTTCCGCACCTCAGCCTCGCCCACTGCTTCTTTCAGTCCTCCCTCACCCCTCGATCCTCGCAATATTTTTCCCTCTCCACCCCCTCCTTTATTATTCCCTTGTACCTGGGGTTGAAGGACGACCTGTCCACCTTCACCCAGTCCGCCTGTGTGTCTTGCTCCATCTTCCTTTTGACCCCCTCTTTTAACAACTTTTCCACTACCTTTATCTCTACGTTAGTTTCTCTCAGCATTCCGATCACTACTCCCCTCGCCCACCTGATTCATTGCTGACTTTAATTCTGCCCCCCACTTAGAAGGATTCCCATTCAATATTCCCCTCACCTCCTCCCTGAGACAAATTTTCGGCCACCTTTCTTTCTCCATTTTCAGTATTTTTAGTATGTACTTTCCTGCCCGACGCCGCGCTTCCACCTCTATACTTCTCCTGCCCGCTTCCAGCTTCCAGATATAGTGTGGAGTGTTTCTGGCCCCCCCCAGGGCCAGCTTCACTAGTCTCCTCTGCATTCTTTCCATTTCCTCTCTTCTCCTCCATCCCCAGATCTCCACCCCATAAAGCACTCCGGCTTTCACCAACGAATCCATTAGGATCATCCGGTCCTTCAGCTTCCCCATTCCAGCTCTTTTTACCACCCCCCATACCGCGTTCGCAGCCTTCGCCGCTTTCCCCGCTAATATCCTCATATGGCCACTTCCCGTGTTCCTCGTCGCAAACCAATATCCTAAATATTTATATTCGTTCACTACCTCAATTTCCTTGCCTTGAAAATTCCACTCCTCCCCCTTCTTGCGACGCCCTCCGTTCCTGAAAATCATTATTTTCGTCTTTTTGACGTTAACTTCCATTTTTGCCCTGACTACGAACCTCTCCAATGACTTCAACATTTTCCCCAAGTCCTCCCCATTCTCTGCCACGATCGCGATGTCGTCCGCGTATTTCAGGGAGTAGATTTTGACCCCACCTATCACCGACCCTTCCTCCTCGGTCCTTTCCCACCCTTCATCTACGTCGTCGAGTACGAGATTAAACAGCGTAGGGCTGAGTGGGCATCCCTGCCTGACACCACACCCCGTCGCGAAACGCTCCAAAATGCCCTCCCCCGCGATTGCCTCGTTTGTCGTCCAGCCGTATATGCCTTTAATCATTTGGCGCATCTTTCCCCTTACCCCCTTCACCCACAATTTATCCAACATTATTTCCCTATCCACCTTGTCAAAAGCCGCCCTGAAATCCATGAACGCCACGTAGAGTCCCCTCCCCCCTCCCTCTTCAGCCTATTATTTATCAGACTGTTTAACACGAAAATATGATCTCTTGTCAACATTGATCAACTGCCCCCTCTAAACCCCGCCTGGCTCTCTCTCAATACTCTCTCCCTATCGATCCACCCGTTCAACCTCTTAACCATTATACTCGTAAGGAGTTTATACCCTAGGTTCAGCAATGAGACCCTTCTATAATTGCTGACCTGCTCTTCATCCCCCGCCTCAAGGATTGGGAAGATTCTCCCATTCTCCCACCCCTCCGGCAGCTGACCTCTCTCCCAGATCTGGTTCAGCGCTTTCCGCAAGTCCTCTCTCCTCTCCCCAGTTATACCTTTTAAGAATTCCGCCGTTATCCCGTCTTCCCCCGGCGCTTTTTTGTTTTTCAGTCCCCTCAAAGCATTATGTAACTCCTTCTCGCTAATTTCCTCGTCCAATTTTGGGTCTCTCGATGCCTCCTCTTCTCCCTCCCTCCCAGCGCAGCTGCTTCCCTGCGGTTTTCCGCTCCCCACCATTTTTCCTCCTAATAGTGCCGCGAAATACTCTGCCCACTTATGTTTTTCGATATCTAGCCCAGCCCGACCCCTTCTGGGTCTGAATCTAGAAACCGCTTCCCACCACTCCGTCATGTTTCTGCTCTCCCTTATTTTCCGCCATTTGCCTTTCCACCATTCTTCCCGTTTTCTATTACATAATTCCCTTAGCTGTCTCCTCTCCCGCACCAGCTCTCTCTTCTCGTGCTACACCCCCCTCTCCACCGCCTCGTCTGGCCCCCTCTGCCTCCTGCCCCCACTCATGACAGATTTTTCGTGCAAAAAGGTCTTCAACGCCATCCACACCTTCGCCTTTTGTTTTTTGCACTCGGCGTCAAACCAGCTTTTTCCCTCCCCCCAGCTTTCTTTAAAACTTTCAGCATGCCTGCCTCTCCTATCTCCTGCCACGCCCGATCCAGCTCTCTCTCGTACCTCTCCGCTTCCTCCGCTCTCCAGGCTAATTTCTCTCCTACCACTTCCCTTTTTCTCTTCCTGACTCTCGTCTCAGCTCCCCCCTCTCCCCTCAGCCAGAAAGCGACCGGAGGGTGGTCCGAGTCGTCCCGGACCATCACCTCCAGCTTCTCCACCAGGTCACCTTCTTCATCCTCTGGTCTCATCACCAGATCGAGTGCAGAGCCCTCACCCCCCCCCCCCCCCCGCCCCCCCCCCCCCGCCCACGAATGTCACCCGCCCCTCCTCATCCCCTCTCGTTCGTCCATTCACTATTGCTATCCCCATGCTATGCACGAGTCAAGTAATTTTTTCCCCTCCGTATTGCACACCCCATCTTGCGAGCTTCTGAGGCCCGCGCCACCCCCCGACTTCTCGCACTCCGTCAAACCCTGTTCCTCAACAAATTCTCGTAACGGTTCTACAAACTTTTTTATCCCGACATTGTTGTACGATTCGATTATCCATAGCTCCTTTTTCACCCTTTGCCTGACTATTTTTATTACGACCCCGCACGTCCATTCCTCCACACTGCACTTTTCGACCTATGTGAACCTGGCACCCCCCTTAAAAAAAAAAATTTTTTTTTTCTATTCTGAAAGATATTGGTTTGTAGTTGTTTGTAGTAAAGTTTTTTTCGTTTGTAGTAAACCCCAAAAAAAGTTATGGGACTTCGAAAAAAATCCATCCCCCGACTTTAACGAAACCCAAATCGGGAAATGTATATCGATAGAGAATCGTTTGTAGTTGATTGTAGTAAAAGAATATTCGTTTGTAGTAAAAAACCAAAAAAGTTACGAATTATTTTTTTTTTTTTTTTTTTTTTTTTTTTTTTTCAAGCTTAGTTTTACTTCCGTGTACTGACAATAACCAGTTAACGCCGTACTCAACAAGGAAACGTTCTCAAATCTGATATTAACACTTTTCGTACAATTTTTTCTTGATTCCCACTACGTGTCCCCCCCTCGCTCTCCCTTTCGCCTTTTCTCGCACCGCCGCTTTCTCCCACCACTTGTAGCCCCCCTGCCCCCCCCTAAAATTTTTAATAAAAGCTTTTTCCTTCCCTTTTTCCAACCAAGTTTTCTGCATCATATTAATGCCAAAACCCCTCAAAAAATCTTTCGCCTGCCACAAATTCCGCACTCCCGCGACGTTCCACGTGACTGCCCCCCAGCCCCCCTCCCCGCGCCTTCCGAAACGGCATTCTCTCCATCCTCCCCTCTCTCTCCACCCAATACAGCCATACCCCATTCACACACATTTTTATGTATCCCACAGACACGATTTTTCCAGCTCGCTTCTTCTTTCCTGCTTCTATCTTCAACCAGTTCATGACCTCCATTCCCCTCCCTGTTAAATCGTCCTCGACCCGGATACCGAAGCTGCTTAGACTAGCTCTTCTTCTCATAAGCTCGTTTTTCATTTCCATCGAGCCCAACGTTATTACCGGGCCGCCTCCCAGCCGCTGCACCTGTACTATCTTGACGATCTTCCCTAATTTATCCTTGAAAAGTCTTTGCAATTCCGTGGCTATCGTTCTCTCCAAGCTCGCCCCCCTTGCTCCACGCACGACTATATTTTTCTTCCTCCTTCTCCTCTCCACCGTTTCCCAGCGCCACTCACTTTCCGATAGCGCCTCTGGTGCTCTCTGCGGTTCCATCTCTTCCCCTCTCTTCTTGAAATTCGCCGGGATCACTTGGCTTTGCGCCTTAATGTTTCTCCTCCCACCCTCATCCTTGTATTCTCTCGGTTCGCCCCGCTCTTTCGCCCCCGTACCCCTTACGCGTACGCGTACTTCGTCAGCTCCACGATTGTCCTGTGAATGCGACGACCTGTCTGAGCGCGTTCCACACTCGCCTTCACTACCCCGCTGCCCAAAGACCTCTCCCCACTTCCACAGTTCCCCGCGCGTCGTGCTCCCGGCCGACTCGCGCCCTTTCCCCTCATCACTCGCGCTCTCGATCACATTATTGTTTCCATCCGACACCGAATCTACACCCACACTCTTCTCACTCTCCTCATCTTCCTGTTCCATTCCGCTTCCGCTTTCCAGATTTCTCATCGCCTCGACCATCACGCGCTTTTCTTCATCCCAGATACATTTGTCGTTCACCCATCTTATCCTCCAACTTTCCGCTTCCGCCACCAGTTCCCGAATAATCCTGTTCATTTGTTCGCACCGACACGGTAGCGGGTTGATGGATTCCTTAATATGCTCTACACCTTTCCTCCAGGCATTCGCCAGTCTTTCCTCCATCTTCCTTACTTCCGCCAGCACTATGGACTCCCGCGTCACTCCCGTCACACCCGGCGGGGCCTCTTCCTCGGTCTGCGTTCCCGCTTCCATCATGCGAGGCACCACGCTCGCTACGGGTTCCCCACACTCGATGCGGGGCTGGTGTCTACGCTCGAGTCGCTCGCGACGGATGTGACGTTGTCGCTGCCCCCCTCACGCTTCTCCTGGCGCTAACCTTGTCGCGATCGCGATCGGGCTACTCTATCCCGTTTCGCGAACGCCTCTGCCTCCTCAGACAATACTGCCGCCCTCTTATCGGCCCGAAAGAAAAACTTATCGATGTTTCCACCGCCTGCCCTATCGGCTGCCACTATCTTCACCTTTCTGGGCCTTCCTCTTCTTATCTTACCGACCGAGCCACTGTCCCCGAGCGCGTTCGCAGAGTCCCCCGGTTCCGCGGCACTGCTTCGCGGATTCCCCCCCCCCCCCGCCGAACCCTTCGCCACCAAACTCCGAACCCTTGTCCTCCTCCATTATGCCTATGCTTAACCTGGCCCGGCGTCTTCACCACACTTTTCTCTCTAGCACCTTCAATTTTCTTTTTCCCTCCTCACCGACACTTCCACTCACTCCAGGTTCTCCACTCTCTTTAAAGAACCACGCTCAACACTTTACAAGCTCTTAAAACTCAAGATCCGCGTAAATTACCGAGGAGCGCACGTAATCGTAACCGGTTACCTCGCCGCCATCTTGCCTTCCTCATTTTATTTTTTATATTTTTCCAATTTTTTATCTGTAGCATTCTCAACAAGTTTGTTAACGTCAAAGAAGTATTGAAACGAATAGAATTCGTATCCATTATTTGCTTACCCGAGTAAAAATGAACGTATATAAACATTAGAGAGTTTCAAAAAAAAAAAAAATTTCGATTTTCCAACGGGCCACACCGGAAATAGTCAGCTTAGATAGAAAAAAAAGTTTTGGCGGAAGATGAGCATTCTAGGTTGAGTGGTAGATCCCCCTCAATTGACTTTTAATAATTTTTTTTCGTTTTTTTGAATTAAAGACAGATTATTGTTAGCAAAAATTTTTTTTGTGCCTACACCTGCCAAGGGATCAGCTTAGTCTCAAATAAAATGTTCTTAGAATTTTAACTCTTTAATTAAATTTAATAGGGGAGATATATAAAAATAACGAAAAAAACTCAGATTTCAATATTCATTATCAAATGAAAACTGATGATTTTATGGAGTACACTCTGAAGCAATTTTTGTATTACTGATACACTCTGAAACATTCATATAGGAATTGGAACAATTCCTGTACTTCACAAAATCATCAGTTTCCATTTGATAATGAATATTGAAATCTGAGTGTTTTGTGATTTTTATATATCTCCCCTATTAAATTTAATTAAAGAGTTAAAATTCTAAGAACGTTTTATTTGAGACTAAGCTGATCCCCTGGCAGGTGTAGGCACAAAAAAAATTTTTTGCTAACACTAATCTGTCTTTAATTTAAAAAAAAGAAAAAAAAATATCAAAAGTCAATTGAGGGGGATCTACCACTCAACCTAGAATGCTTATCTTTTGCCAGAATTTTTTTTTCTATCTAAGCTGACTATTTCCGGTGTGACCCGTTGGAAAATCAAAAAATTTTTTTTTTTTGAAACACTCTAATAAACATATATAATTGTATATTATTGATCATATACAATTGTATAGAAAAATTGGCCCGAACGAATTTTATATATTTGTATATAAACGTATACACTTATATACAAATATACAGTTATATACGATAATATATGAATATATTCATATATATGGGGTATTCCTGGGAATTTCGGCAACTTCGGACAGTTGGGTCAAAATTTTTGCCCCCCAATTTTTTCCATTAATATGTGTTAAAAATAAAGACACGTATTTTGGCGTTTTTTATTTTCAGCCCCCACTTTTGAAATACGGTCAAATGAAGTTTTTGAAGTATTGACCACATTCGATCATTCAAATCGATATATCTCAGCAACGGTTAGTGATAACTCGAAAAACTACGGGTCTTTTTCTTTCGTTTTTGAACGCTCTATACAATGAAAACATTTACGATTATGTTGCACGAATTCAATAATAAGTGAAAGTGAGAGTTTTACTTGCACAACTTTATTCAGTTTTTTACAAGGTATTCTCCGACTTTCCCCATTTTTACGTGTTCTCCGCTATCTCCCGTGCGTCTGCAGACGACTTGACATACCGCTGTACCGCATTTGCCGTGGGCACGGGGAAACTGCAGAAAACCCGTGCCAGTACAGTGGACCCTATGTTTCTCTGGTTCTCCGGTGATGCATGTAGGAGCACATAGTACTCCACCTCGAATGCACCACCGGGGCCCCAAAGGCACTGGTCTCCCGCTCCACAATTGATGCGCCAGCCGGCGAACGACTAGGCGGTCACCCATCCAAGTACTGGCCGGCAAATTTGCTGCTTAACTCGTGGGACCGCCGGAGTCGCACTCCGACCGCACACCTATTGGTGTCGGTTTGAATTCAATAATAAGTTATAAACAATTCAAAAGTAAAAATGAAATAAAACAAAAAACGCACTTTTAATTTTTGAAATGTATTTTTTTTTTGAATTCCTTGAACAAAAACGAAAATTGAGCCGCCTTGAACTTTTTGGGCCGACGCTTCGTTCGGGAGTTATAAACTTTTTTGTCACAAAAAACCCGTAAATTTACGTATTTTTAACTCCCGGCTGAAAACGGGAGTTATGTGTTTCGTCGTGACCAACGTGAATTGGCGTTTGGTTGGAAATGCTTTACCGGCCAAACGGCTGATTTTCTTCTTACAAATTAATGTACATCGGTGTCGGAAGTCACAGAGAGGGTTTAGCTTCCATAATATTTGTGATCAGATCGGAACTCGCGGAGATATTAAATGTAGAAATTTGAACGTTTTCGAACGTTTTTCTCAAATCGCAGATTTGATGGGTTCGACTGCATGAATTGCAGACTTCACGGCATCGTCAGCTGTGACAGCGCGTGTGTAAGTGTAGTAGAACGTATCCGTGTGCTTTGCATCAAGGCTCTGGACGATATCGCTGAGTGCGAGAGAGACAGCGCTATTGTCCGATCGTTTTAACCTCGAATCAGAACTTTCAACGGAAGTTTTTTTTTTCTCGTGATTCAGAGTGAACATTTGTTATCAATTGATTTCACGTATGAACGATATGTTTTTAAAGAGTGCATTTTCCATTTAACGTTCAATAATTAGTTAGTTAGCAGGATTGATCTACTGACGATTTTATCAAGCACGTCGTATTAATAATTCTGGATACTTGTATTCGGGCGTGAAATTAAGATGTATGTGAATGTGGAGGTTAGGTCGGATGACGTCGTTATGCTCGGTGATATTGTTTTATTTATGGTCATTAACTGATTTCACGTACAAACGATATTGTTCAATGAGTTCATTCTTTTTTATTCTACGTATGATAATGTTATCAGGATTGTGAAAAACGTGGATATGGATGTTCAGCTGGACGATGTGGTCATGCCCAGTGATATTGTGTACCTCGGTGGAATTGGCAATTCGAAAGAAAAAAATTGTTGTCGGATTCAATTTTTTACTTTATCCTCCAACTGACAAAACTTTAGGGAAAGCGATTTGTCAGAATGCACAATATGTATATTTGTTTTCATTGTTTTTCCTATATGAGTCAGGTCCTTTTCGAAGCAGCATTCATTCAACGTTCACTCGTCGAAGCAGCATTCATTCAACGTTCACTCGTCGAAGCAGCATTCGTTCAACGTTTACTCGCTTAAGACATTCAAAACTTATAATGACTGGGAAGGACCAGCGGAATGCCCAGATATCTGGTCGAGGCTACGTCGAGTCGCGCTTGAAAACTGTACAATGCGCAGACATTTGGTCTAGGCTACATAGAGCCGCGCTTGAAATCTCCATAATGCACTGAGATTTGGTTAAGGCTCTATTAAGCCGCCCTCAAGACTCCACGATAAGCTGACAATTTGTCATGGCTACATGGAGCCGCGCTGAACAATCACATGATGCGCTGACAAACACATTCAAAAGATACTTTCAAAGTCTTGTCACATCAAATTTCCATACAGTGGTCACGTTTTACGATATTGAATCGATAAACAATAGTACGTTATGACACTAGTAGGAAAACTGTTTTGTGACGTGGACGTCTGGTTCGAGCTAAATGATTCCAATCATTGGCGGACGTGGAGAAAATTATATCTAATTATCTTCAAAAAGTATGAAATAAAATAAATTAAAAAAATTTTAAGAACTCCCGGCTGGAGTAAAAATCGAACACAAAAAAAATAAGGACGAAAAAAAGTAATCTTATAGAAAGCGTGAATAAAATTCATGAATCTAAAAAGAATACAACAAATTAATAAATTAAAAATGGACAAAACAAATTAGTGAAATTAAAAGAATGAAATAAATAAATAAATTCAAAAAGGATGAAATAATTCAAGAAGTCATCGTAGTTTATTCATAGTTTGAATTATGATCGTTCGTTTGTATGAGTTGAATTTTTTGAATCGTGGTAATTTCCTCACTGCCCTGAATTCAGTCGGGAGACGTCATTCATTAAACATAAAGATGATATAGGATATAGATGTTTGACGGTGCAAAGAAGACGCCATTAATTGGACATGACGACGATCTGGATTTAGATGTTCGACGATACGAAAGAAAACATCCCCCGACTCCACCACCGCAGTCAGCTCCGCGATTATCGAAAAATATCGATAAATAGAATAAAATAACGGAAACGAAGGAATGTGACAAATAATACGTTGGGCCAACGCTCCAAATAATTCCGAAGTTATAATATAGTAACTCGGAATTATTTCCCGTGTAAAACATGCGAAACGTTACCGGTACAATCAACAACACCCTAGCGGCCTTGGAGGGTCAACGGCCCGAAACTTTGGCGCGTGGCAACGGACAGGACACCGTCGGAGGAGGGGACTCCGACCAACCGAAGGACGAAATCGGACGATCGAAGGCACCCGAATTCGTATAAAAGGAGCCACCCGAGAACCAGGAGGACAGTCAAATTATTTGTTTCAGAACCTGCGGACCTCCAGCCATCGCGATACCAGCCGCAGAACGCAGCCACCGAGATACCCAGGAAAAAGGTGGAGTCCGAGCAAGCAGTACGAAGGACCGACGGAGGAAACCGAGAAATCTGAAGAAGAAGGAAACCACTCGAGGCGACAGCAGTCTATGTTGAAAGTCGCAAAGATTCCAAGTTCCCTCCTCTCTGCTAAATCTGTTACAGCTTAAAATCCCTGGGAGGCGCCTCATAAGCGCGAGCAAGGGCATCGATTATCGATCCATCTCCGGCCGAGCGAGAAGCGCACCCCTGCTTCTAACGGGATCCGCTGACCGAACGATACTGACGTATCGGCAACCACAGCACCGCGAGAGCCCGGTCAGCCGTAGCTAGGCCGCACAGAGGGGGTACCGAGAGCACCGAGGTATCGACCATCGATCGAGCGTCGAACGGCAGGAGAGGGGCTACCCCTATCGCCGTTGCGAACACCAGCGCGCGAGCTTCGTGGCCCCGAAGAGTGAAGAGAAACGTCGCGTCGAGAAGAACAACGCCCGTCCCACCCCACGCCCCCCCACAATTTGAAGAGCGAAGCGACAGGTGCATGTAGGGGAAGCGATATAACCCAAATTATATACACACGGCGGCAAAATAAAAACGATTTTACCTATTTTCTCGTGTCACGAATTTTCTTACGTACCCTTGGCCCTAAATTAATTACTGTAGCAATATCTACCGTTACAGACTATAAAATACAGCCAGCATGCCGACGTATCATCAGTCATCATCGTGTCACCAAGACGCTAGCACGTCGCAACATTCAGTTCCTCAGAAGTCTAGGACTCCGAGTGGTTGGTGGAAAAAAGTAACTTGCACGATATTTTGCTGTTGCTACTGTTACGTCCGGGGTATTCCACCGACATGAATATTTCACATTTGATAAACAATTTTGAATTAGCCCAACGAACGTTCAGTGATAATATAATTAAATTTTATTTCTCCGAATCAACGTGCGAGCAACCTAGCTTCGAAGATCTCACGGTGAAACGTCTGCGAATTTTGCTGACGTATGAGATCTCACGGTAGCCGGAGGCGACGATGCACGTCGTGGTGGCGTGTTGTGCCCCGGCGCATTTTTACATTTGCTCGCGCTTTGATTCACGTAAGTGCAAGGCGCTACTTTAATGCAAAATCTCAATTCAGTTCGACGCCGCGGTTTGACCATGCCGGTCCTAACCACGTGAAAACAGTTTTTCACTCCACGGTTCAACCAGGTCGGTTGTACACGCGAAAATAAAAGTTTGAATTCAGCGGCGCGACCACGTCGGTCGTGCCCGCATCAAAATAATAGTTTAATATAAAATTCAAGTGAAATTCAATTCCGCGACTCGACCATGTTGGTCGACCGCGTCAATATTTTCCAAGTGCTAAATAAATAAAGTTGTTAATGTTACATAATTCGCCCTCCACAAATCATTAATTGACTTAAACACAAAACACACGCGTTCCACACACGTTTTTCCGAACTAACATAACAAATAAATGCCGATCACCCGACATTTGCTCCTATCCCTGGTGAGCACATTCTCGCCTCAAAAGGAGCAACAATAATTTAATGTGTTTCGTTATTGTTTATCATCATAACGAGAACCCAGGACGTAACACTACAATGGGAGACTCCCTGCGCGTGCGATCGCCCGTTGTATTCGACGAATCCGTAACACATTATGAGATTCATGCACATCAACCATATACTTCGTCAACGTTTAATAACAGCGACGAAATTCGCAAATCCATTCAACATCAGGATTTGTGTCTTCTGCCATCGAAAAGTTCTATCCACATATGTGAAAAATTGACGAAAGCCGATAGAACACCCGTTGCATCAACGAAATTTGTAAATAATGCAATATTGCATTTATTTGAAGAAATTCGTTATGAGATCAATGCCATAGAGATTGATAGATGCAAGCACGTTGGTTTGACCTCTCTCATGAAAGGTTATGTATCGCTGAGTCCAAGTCAAAGTTCGATCATTGAAAACGCAGGCTGGCTCGATGTGGAAGAAACGAAAAAATTGATGAATAACCATGGATACTTTGATGTATGCATACCACTCTCTATGATTCTTGGGTTCGCCGAGGACTATCGGAAAATAATTATCAATACGAAGCACGAGCTAATTCTCACAAGATCGAGAAACGATACAAATGCCATTATGCAAACAGCTCAGGCTGATGGAAACTACGAAGAATTCAAGATTAATCTTATGAAAATTGAGTGGTTAATGCCATATGAGAGACTATCTGATAAGAGTAAGATACAATTACTCCGACATATTGAGAAGGATATAAGCATGAGTTATCGCGCATGGGAATTATATGAATATCCAATGCTTTCATCCACGATGAAACGAATTTGGACCGTCAAAACATCCAATCAATTGGAAAAACCACGTTTTATCATTGTGGCCTTTCAAACGAATCGAAAAATCATGCAAGATGCAACTGCCAGTCGCTTCGATCATTTAACATTACAGACGTGAAGCTCTTCCTCAACCCCCAATGTTATCCATACGGCAACCTCAATCTCGATCTTCATCGCAATCAATACGCACTGTTGTATGATATGTACGCAAACTTCCGCGAAGCCTACTACAACAAGGATATGGAACCCTTCCTCACGAAGCAAAATTTTCTCGAGCATGCGCCATTTATTGTCATCGATTGTTCAAAATAAAATGATTCACTCAAACAAGCTCCGGTTGATGTTCGTCTGGAGCTAGAGACAAAAACAAATTTCCTAGCAGGAACAACAGTATACTGTTTAATATTACATGATCGTATAATGGACTATAATCCCGTGAGCGGCGATGTGAGAAAGCGTATATAATGCATTTGTTATTATAATCATATGTAATTATTTTTTTTTTCAATTGAATAAAAAATTTTTTTTTTAATTTCTGAACATTGAAATTGTGTGAGGATTTATTAATCCTTACTCCCCCACACAAATAGCATAACATACTATCGGAGATAATGTATCGATCGCCTTGAGTAGTGGGTAAAAGCTCGAGCGGTCGGTATTGAGCAGTGGGTAAAAGATCGAGCAGTGGGTATTGAGTAGTCGATCGAGCAGTCGGTATTGAGCAGTCGATTGATAATCGATACTTAGCTGTGGCGATCGATCAGTAGGTACTTGCGTGGGTAAATTCGAGCAGTGGGTAAATCGATATTTAGCAATTGATGAGGTAGATATCGAGGTAAAGTAGCATCACTTAGCAGATAACGCCATCTATCGGATTGGTAAGGTAGAGATACTTAGCAAATAACTCCATCTATCGGACTCCGCCAGTACGGCAGATCGGGGATCTATAATCGATATTTGAGACAGTCGGTAAGGTAGGAATCGATCAGCAAAAACACAGTCGGGGAGCAGTCAGTAGTGCAGATACCCAACTGTATCGACATTGTGCTGGAGCCGGCCTAGCCTATCTACTAACACGTTTTTTTCGAGATTTTTTTTCACACTGGAATCGCGAGAAAACTTCTCGCTTCTTTCAACCATCGGCGCACAAAAATGTTGTTGTTTAACAATATATCATTGGTATCCACTAAAAAACAAAAATTTTATCTCCAAAATGGCGATTTTTGACTTGAAAATTTTGAAAAAATACAGGTGTGTGGACGCTTTCCTCAGATTCGAACAATCAAATATGAATTTGTTCATATCTAGGTTTTTGGGGTCGCTGAATCTGAATCTGGTATCAGATTTTCGAAATTCAAGACAGCGGATCCAATATGGCAGCCAAATTTATTGCAAATACTCAGAACTCAATGAAATGGTCCATCCATGGGTTTTTGAGGTCGCTGAATCCGAATCTGGTGTCAAATTTCCAATATCAAAAATAGCGATACCAATATGGCGTCTAGAATCGTCAAGAATGTCTTTTACTTTATCCAAATCTGGCACCGAATTCCCGTAATTCGAAATATCAGATGCAATACCCTCGTGATGCTCGAGAATTACGATGCTTGAACTTATTTTCAAGCCTCATTTTTATAATTGAATAGAAAGAATCTTGGAACGGAAATTTGTACCCAAGTGATTCTGGGTATCCTGGTTTATAATACAATGTCAATGTATATGAGGTAGTACATACCAATTCGACAAGGTTTTTCCCTGACCCCTTTCGATCCAGCTTATTATTTTATATGTTTTTGCTTCCTCATAGAGGAAGCTATGTGACGGTGAAAATTTTTTTTTTCGAGATATTCATGTCACCTTGTTCAGAATGTTCTAAAACGTCCAGAAAACACATTTTTAGAAAATGTCCGGATGTATGTGTGTATGTGTGTGTGTGTGTGTGTGTGTGTGTATGTGTGTAATGGACTCCCAAAATTCAAACGTGTATAACTCGAGAACGGTTTCAGCTACAGCCCCCAAATTTCGCAGGCATGTGCAGCTCTATAACCCCTTCTCCGACTATAATTTTGGTCATGATTCAAGGCGTCGCTCGGATTATGTGTCGTTTTCAAATTTCCAAAAAAAGGAAGTACGCACTATAACTGTCGCAAATTTTGAGATATTCGTCTAAATAGTTTTTGACAAAGAGATTTGTATATAATGTTTGTTGGTATTGCATTTGGGCCGAATCCATCGATAATTTTCGATTTTATGATATTTTGAATTTTTCAAAAAATCAAATTTGACACTATAACTTTCGTTAACTTTAACCAATCGAGCTCTCAATTTACACGAGTATGGAACATCATTAAGCAATGATATCTGCCAAATTTGGCGAAGATCGGCTCACCGGATCTAATTTTATAGCAACTATAAATTTCGAAGTTCGAACCTCTGCAAGTTGGAAAATATTCGACTGAACGTGCTCGAATTCATGCACACGCTTGAACCAACAATCAGCTTCATTTGTTACTAAATTTGGTAGAAACCGAACAACGCGTTCGAATTTTAGGACACTTTGAATTATTATGTACGTTCAAGATGACCTCCCAAGATTCAAACGTGTATAACTCAAGAACAGTTTCAGCTACGGCTCCCAAATTTTGGAGGCATGTCGAGCTCTATAACCCCGACTTTAACTATAATTTTGGTCATGATTCAAGCCGTGAATCGGATTTTGTATCGTTTTTACATTTCCAAAAACAAGCTGCAAGTTGGAACTTGCAATTTGCTTCCTCGAAATCGTAGGTAGTGAACGAAGATTCCTCTATGAGGAAGCCAAAGATTAAATAGAAAATTACCACTCATATAAATATCTCCGTTTAATCTATCAGATTCAGAACAAACAAATGATTCATCATAGAGAAATCTTCGTTCACTACCTACGATTTCGAGGAAGCAAATTGCAAGTTCCAACTTGCAGCTTTTTTACTAACTAAATAGAGTATTCATGATTTTTTTCAATTTTTCTTATTAAATATTATTAAATTTTTTTTACATTTTTTATTAAATTTTATTTAATATTGTAACAAAATTCTTTATTACTCTGTATTCAAGTCGTAAAAATTGAATAGAAAATGGGAGCACGAGGGTTACACTATAAGTGTTGTTCAATAAATCGGTTAGCCACCTGAGCCGACGAAATACGAGGTTTTTTTATTTTCATTCACACTTGAATATTCTTTAGCATTTAATATGGATGGCACAATTATTCTTTATAAGTGACCTATTTGTCTATGACAAATCGAATTGTAACGGCGACGACCAGCCGTCTCTGCGACTGGGACAACGATTTGATAAATTTCCTTAACACGAGAATATACACGACATAAGCGAAAGCTTATTCTGACAAATCTGTCTGTTATCAGGTTTGTCAGACGTATACGGATCAGTCGGAGTCCGTCGGGACATCCGCACTGCGACGAGTTCGATTACTGGTGGCGATCAGTCGTTTTCGCGACGGAGACAACGAGTTGCTAAATTTCTTCAAAACACAAAGTTAAATCGACGCCATAGTATCTTTCGAAAGGTTATTATCGGGTTCTTTGGAACACAAATTGAATCGACGCGATAGTATCCTTTGCCTTAGCGACTGGTACAATGATTTGATAAATTTCTATAACACGAGATAATACACGACATAAGCGAAAGCTTATTCTGACAAATCTGTCTGTTATCAGGTTTGCCAGACGTATACGGATCAGTCGGAGTCCGTCGGGACGTCCGCACTGCGACGGGTTCGATTATTATATAACGAGCCGTCACGACGTTTAACGCGGCGACGAATCACACAATCGATCGATCGATCTATTCGTTTCTCAAAATGCTTTTTTCTCTCTCAACCTTCGACGAACTCAGGATTTTCTCTCCACGCTGGCTCAGACTCCTTGATCCGTTGTAACGTTATTTTCTTTTCTTTTCTTTCAAAAGACACGCTGAGAGGCTTTGTGGACTCTGTATCCCTCTTCGATACACATCGTGTGGCGATTGAACGGTTATTACTTGTACGAGGAATGCAGTCTTTGACTGTTAATCGACTACACACTTTGACGCGCCACGTGGCGTGGAGGGTTATGATAGGTGAAAGCCTCCGGCCATGCGGCCCTTGGCGAAATACCTGACAAAGTCACGATAACGTGGGTTTTTATCTGTTGTCGTAGCTGTTGTCCGTGTAGCGTCCCTTTATCTTCCGATAATTCGACGTTGTGGCGATTTCCGACGACACGCTCCGTTATAACCTCCCGGGTTGCCGCCTCGTGGTCCGTCGCGTGGTTGTAAAACCGGGTTCCTCCGAAATCTCCCGTCGAGTATTATCACCAGTCCAGCTCTCCAGAACACCTGTTTCTTTCGATTGGCTCTAGGGCAGTCGTTCTTCGCTTTCTGAGTTGAAAGAGAAAGATATTGGATCAATGCGTGCCGTTTGGCGGTTTGTGAGCGATTGCCCGTTTCTTTTCGTTCCTCCTTTTTCGTTCGTTCCTCGGTCCCTTTCGGGCGTTCCGCGGATCATCTCTCCGCCATCGTGGTGGCGCGCAGTTCGTTGGTATCGCGGCGCTCGGCTCGTTGGCACCGTGGCGCGCGATTCGAGTTCGCTATTATGGTAGCCATCGCTACAATATTAAACGCTCATAACTTGAGGAATAATGGCTTAAATAGAATTTTTTTTCTAAGTTGGTTTTTTTCCAAATTGTTCAGAAAAAAATACTCGAAAATGTTAAAAACTTTTTTTGACCTCTATTTTTGCCTTTTTGACTTTCACGAATTTTTTTCGTAATGTATGTTGTTGGTATAAATGAGTTTTACGCGCATTTTTGTTTAAATCCTAGTCTATCGTGGTGTGGCGCTACAAGCAGTCGCAAGCACGCTCGTAGCTCGAGGCAAAATTTAGTATCATTGAAAGCATCGTGAAACACAAAGCAATATATTTTTTCCTTTGTAAAGATTCGAAAATAAAAGCGTTGGCGAATTCGGCCATCTCTGTTTCGTCATACAAACCGTCACGTGTCTGATTAAATTTTTCATTTATCCTCCACTCTATCCCTCGCCGATCCAAATAAAACTATTCCGCTCAACAGGTTATGGGCCCAGACCACGCCTGAACACTGCGCTGAGTTTTTTTTGGAGAAGGAGGATAAGAGGAAAAATCGCGTGGAGCTTTTGTGGGACGCGGTGTGGCCGCCATTGTGGGGTAACCGCGTGGCGGTAGATATTCGGAGTTTTTTTTCGTTTTTTTCTTCCATCATGTCTGACGACATCTCAACTCGCAATCTCAGGAAATTCGACGGGAATGATTTTCAAGAGTGGAAGTATCAGATCAAAAAGTTATTTATCGCAAAAGGCGTGGATGACATCGTAGACGGTACGAGGGCGATGCCGGCGGAGCGTGACTCGGCCGCAAGAAAAGAATGGAGAAAAGAAGACGCGAAAGCGGGCTATCTGATCTCCTCATCGTTGGAATCGAAGAAATTAAAACCGTTATTGATCTGTGATACAGCCAAAGAGATGTGGGACAAGTTGTGTCTGTTACACGAGCAGAGAAGAGAGTCGAATAAAATGGACATGTGGCAAAAATATCACGAATACAAAATGCCGGCTGGTGAGTCGATGGAGCAACATATTGCGAGTGTGCAGAATATGGCAGCTGAGTTAATCGACTCTGGGGAGACGGTGACTGAAAAATCCATAATCGCGAAATTAATTGGAAGTTTAACGTCAAAGTACTCCGTGTTCAGATCGGTGTGGGATAATGTCGAGCCTAATCGACAGGCACTCGTAAATCTTTTGGAAAGATTAGTCGCCGAGGAAGCGAGATTGAAGGCTGAAAACGGTGAAAGTGCGAGTGCTCTTTTTGTGTCGAGACGGGATTGAGAGAGGAAAAGCGACGGTACAAAAAAAACGGCCGCCGATAAAGAAAAGGCGAAGAAAAAAAAGCGTTCGAAAAAGAGTATCACGTGCTGGAAGTGTCATGAGATGGGGCATTTTGCCAGTGAAAGCGGTGAAAAGCGCGGGCACACCGAGACGAAGGACAGGGATGCCTGCGATTGTGCGTTCGTCGGTGAGCAAAGTGGGGGTGTCGAGAAATCTGAGCGGGCTAAGTGTGCGAACTCGCCGTGTTCGCCGGTAAGGGAGGTGCAAGAGGCCGATCAGAAGGACATTTGGCTTACCGACAGTGGTGCGTCGGCGCATATGACTTTTCGTCGTGAGTGGCTCGGGGAGTACCGCGAGGATCCGCGTGGTGGCACTGTGGTGCTCGGCGACAACGAAGAGTGCGATGTTGTGGGCAGGGGGACAGTGAAAATAGAGAAATTCGTCAGCGGAGGATGGCAACAATCAAAAATCGAGAACGTTCTCTTCGTGCCGAAATTTAAAAAAAACTTGTTTTCGGTGGGAGCGTGCGCCGAAAAAGGTTATCGAGTTGTGTTCGAGAACGATCGTGTGAATCTAGAAAAAAATGGTTTAGTAGTCGCGTCGGGAGTTCGACAAGAAAATCGCATTTACCGGTTGCTGTTTAGAGTTTTTCCGTCGGAAAACGAAGCGAACGTGACAGCTGCAAGTTTCCGTGTCTGGCACGAGCGTCTGGGACACGTTGGGAAAAACGCGGTGCGCGATCTAGTAAAAAAAGGGTTAGTCAAGGGCGTGTCTATGAGTGACGAAAAAGATTTCTTTTGCGAGGCATGTCAGCTCGGTAAACTGCATCGTTTACCGTTTAAAAAGTGCATCGATGCGGTCGAAACAAAGCCGGGCGAGAAGGTACATACCGACGTGTGCGGACCGATGTCGGTCGACTCGCTAGGTGGTGCGCGTTTCTTTTTGACGTTTAAGGATGATTCAACCGGTTACCGGCACGTATACTTCATCAAGCACAAATCGGACGTGTTTGACAAGTTCAAAGAGTATGCGCGGCTCGTCGAGAACAAGTTTGGAAGAAAAATACAAGTGCTTCGATCTGATAATGGTAGAGAGTTCGTAAATGTAAAAATAAACGAGTTCTTGGTCGCGAATGGTATTAGGAAAGAAAATACGGCTCCGTATACACCGGAGCAGAACGGCCGTGCAGAACGAGACAATAGAACCATTGTTGAAAGTGCGCGATCGATGCTTCATGCAAAAGACCTACCGCTATTTCTCTGGGCCGAAGCAATCAACACGGCAGTGTACGTGTTGAATCGATCAGCATCTTCAAGGAAAAAAGAAACGCCCTACGAGCTGTGGGTGGGGAAAAAGCCAAGTCTCGAGCATTTGAGAATATTCGGATCTCACGTTTTCGTGCATACGCCGAAGTTGTTTACGAAGAAACTTGATCCGCGTGGAAAGCCAAAGATATTCGTTGGCTACGAACAGGACTCATCGAACTACAGAGCTTACGATCCGCAGTCAAAGAAGGTTGGTGTATCACGTGATGTATCGTTCAACGAGAAGACCGGAAAAATTAAGCTGGTCAAGGAGCCTGATGATGAAGGCGTGATGGTGCTGAAACAAAAGGCTGTTCCTGGGGAACAAAACAAAGAACATAACGAAGAACAAAACGAAGAACATAACGAAGAACAAAACGAAGAGCAAAACAAGTCAAGAAATGAATCAGAGGACGACGAAGAGGACGTTCTGATTCAAGCCAGGCCGCAGCCAGTGGCTGAACGTGAGCAACGAGTTTTTAGAAATCGAGCCGATATCCGAATGCCAGCGAGATATGCTGACGTTGCGGAGTACACGGCTCCAGAGTCATACAAAGAAGCTTTGAGCAGCAGGGATGCCACGCAGTGGGCACATGCTGTTCGAGAGGAGCTTCAAGCGCACAAAAGAAACAACACCTGGAAGCTCGTTCCTAGATCGTCAAGTCAAAGGCCCATTGATTCAAAATGGGTATTAGGAATCAAGGAGGATCCAGAAAAGAAGACGCAAAAGTTCAAAGCGAGACTCTGTGCGAGGGGATTCATGCAGAGAGAGGGCATTGACTTCACAGAGACGTTTGCACCTGTAGTGCGTTATGATTCACTTCGAACGCTGCTGGCAATAGTCGCGGAGGAGAATCTGGAACTTTTGCAGTTCGACGTACAAACTGCGTTCCTTTACGGTGAATTGAACGAGGACATCTATATGGAGATCCTTGAAGGACTCAACGTCGAGGAAAAGGAAAGGATGAAGAAAGAAAGTGTTGTGTGCAAACTGGTGAAATCGCTGTACGGGCTAAAACAATCTCCACGGTGTTGGAACCAAAAGTTTGTGGCTTTTCTGAGTAAATACGAGTTTAGAGCGAGCGAGGCGGACCAGTGTGTTTTTGTGGGGGAATTCAATAACGTGAAAGTGTATCTTGCGCTATTCGTAGACGATGGCCTGCTAGCAGCCATGTCAATGGACATATTAGAGACAATATCGAGCGAGCTAGATAAAACGTTTAATATTACGGTGGGTAACGCTAAGATATTCGTCGGGCTGCAAATAGAGAGAGATCGAGACGAAGAGACGCTCTTGATTCATCAAGAGGCGTACGCACGTAAAGTCGTTGAGAGATTCGGAATGACAGAATCAAAACCGGTCGGGATGCCAGCTGATCCGCACGCGATTCTTTTGCCAGTCGATAAGAGTGATGAGGTAGTTAGCGTACCGTACAGAGAAGCGATAGGTTCGCTAATGTTTCTGGCGATAGTATCAAGGCCGGATATTGCGTTCGCGGTAAATGCAGCGAGCAGGTTCACTAATAATCATAACAAGTCTCATTGGCGCGCGGTTAAGAAAATAATTGCATATATAAACGGTACGGTTCATTTTGGGATTAAGTATCGAAGCGGCGGTAGGGACTCGGGTTTAGTGGGATACTCAGACGCGGATTTTGCGGGTGACGTAGAGTCAAGGCGATCGACGACAGGGTACGTATTTTATCTATTAAACGGACCAATCACGTGGAGCTCACAGAGACAGAAACTTGTAACGCTAAGCACCACGGAGTTCGAATATGTAGCGGCAGCCGCGGCTACGAGGGAAGCCGTGTGGGTTAGAAAATTATTGAAAGACCTTGGGCGCTCGTGTGTTGAGTCAACAAAGCTTTACGTTGATAATCAAAGCTCAATCCGTCTTGTGAAAAACCCGTAATTCTACAAGCGGACAAAGCACATAGACATAAGATATCACTATATTAGAGAAAAATCTGAAAGCAAGGAGATATGTGTGCAATATGTGCCGAGTGAAATGCAACGTGCAGACATTTTTACAAAAGCACTGCCGAGGAGGCGTTTCGAAGAATTAAGAGCTAGTCTTAGTATAAGCGAAATTTAAAGAATGCACTCAAACGGCGGTAGTGTTGGTATAAATGAGTTTTACGCGCATTTTTGTTTAAATCCTAGTCTACACGGGTTTTGCGTGCGTATGCGAGTTGTTCGGGTCATCGGGATCGTTCGGCTATCATCGTGGTGTGGCGCTACAAGCAGTCGCAAGCACGCTCGTAGCTCGAGGCAAAATTTAGTATCATCGAAAGCATCGTGAAACACAGAGCCATATATTCTTTCCTTTGTAAAGATTCGAAAATAAAAGCGTTGGCAAATTCGGCCATCTCTGTTTCGTCATACAAACCGTCACGTGTCTGATTAAATTTTTCATTTATCCTCCACTCTATCCCTCGTCGATCCAAATAAAACTATTCAGCTCAACATATGTCATAATTGATTTTTTTTTTTAATTTATTCGTTAAAGTAGGGGAGACTGGGGCAGGTTTACACGCTTTTTGTCATGTGATTTTTCTCTTTTTATACGTTGAATTATTTGCTTTGTTTTTCATCCCTTGTCATTAGTTGAACTCTAAGCTACAGCGTCGTGCGTTTTATGTATCTAAAATTATCATATTCCCTATGTTTTACAATTTTTTGTGCGATGATGACACCTGTGCAAGCTTGCCCCGTAACCGGGGTAAGTTTACACGATGCCTGGGGTACGTTTACACACCACTAAAAACTGTGAAATAAAAGCTTATTGTAAATAAATAAAATACAATTTTATTTCAAAGTTACGTCAGTTTATTCAAAAAGTTCAAATCGATTGTTACAAAGTAGTTACGGTGAGTCGTTATCGGTTTCAAATTCGCTGTCACAATTTTTGCAAACAAAGAAGTTCGAATCACCCGTAATACAACCGTCCTGCGACCACTTCTTACACTGGATGCATTGTACCCCTTCTTTTCCAGTTGTCGACTTTGTGAACATCTGCAAACGTAACGCCCAGAGTTATAATTCGAAAGCAAGGACTGACTGTAATACTTACACCTATAAATACATTAATGTAGAACTCACTGCTTTTGTCCTAGCGGAGCCAAATTGAGGCCAATGCCCTTGCTCCAAGTCTACAATCTCCCCAGGTTCTGGCACCATAGGCTCCTTGGATCTTTGTGTCGCTTCGGTCGAAACATTTGCAAGATTTTTCGGGGGATTGTATTTTCTGCAGTAATTAGCAAGAGTCTTGAAGTTTAAGCCAAAAGCTGCGGCAACGCGTCTCAAAGATTGCCCACCTTTTACCTGCTCTACTGCCGCCAGCATCTTTGTGGCATTAATATTTTGGCTTCTATTGGTTTTCCTCTTATAAGTACTGTAATAAATTATCCATTTTATATTTAACAAAGCTTGTTGTAAGGGAGAATAATGAGGCTGACGAGGAAATGTATGTTAAATGAAGGTTTGCGTTTATTCAAGTTTAATTAGTTCAACGAATATCTTATTTCTTTTCAATGTCAAATAAATGATAACTTTAATCAATCATCGAAAACACAGCAAATGAAAATTAACATGGGTGCGCCCCTTGGGATATACCGGGCCGTTGCACGTAGAAATGACAATACAATAATACTAATTCCGAGAACAATACGCGAGCAGTAAGTATAATAAAAATAGAATCAAATACGATGGCATTAGGTCGTTCAAAATAAAAGATAAAAATCAGATATCTGTGCCACCAAAGTATTATTCGCATATGAGAATAACATATACTTATCGTAAGTTGATAACTCGCCAATATGATTATCAATGAAAATCACGAAGTTCAACATCTGGCGAACATCTTAGTTCTCTTTAGGATCAACGAGGGGAATTCCAGCGTATTATGGATATACTAACAAATTTTAATAGCAAATAGCGTAATGGTATTCAACCATATCCTTTCAAACGATTGGTTACGGTTCAATATCAAACTATTAGACCTGTTCGCTACTATATAATAGTAACGACGCACTACCATTCCCCTTGGAGCCAGACATCGAACCACACAATATATTATTAATGAATTATTTTATATCTACACGCAAATATCACGCTCTAAACATTTAATCATTCATATAATGTTATATATAAGCGACATTTCTTGTCTCTCAATTATCAAGTATGAATGGTGACTCGACGGCACAGTAGATACACCTTCTATATAACAATCTGCAATTAATGATTGATCATCCAATATCCATCTCCATATAATTAAATGTAACACTACATCATATACGCGTTATACGTTCATGACAAACATTGTCCAGAGTCCCATTGTTTGTTCGAAGACTATCCCACGATACGTAATAACAATCAGATGCATCTTGACTCGACGATTTTGACCCAATGATAAAAAATAATATTCCTTTTAATTAAGAAACGTTCACGAATAACACGGTAATGTTTTTGACTATATTCAGTGTCTAACGACACGTGGTCACCATCAAATTCACGATTAACCAACGAAATTTATCCGTAGATCGAAAATATTGTTTCTATTATTCAAATCACGTTCACAAATAATACCGTCATGGTTTTAATGACGTTTAGTATGATCGATTATTCGAATTCAGTCGAACGACACGTCGTCACCATTTGATTCACGATTAACCAACGAAATTTATCCGGATATCGGAAATATTGTTTCTATTATTCGAATCACGTTCACGAATAACACCGTTAAGGTTTTAATGACGTTTAATATGATCGATTACTCGAATTTATACGTATCGTCCATGTGAGCCATGCGCCACACGATAGGTTAGGAAAATTCAGCCGACCTCCGATCATATGACCGTTAGTCGAATACCTGGTGATATGTTGTGATATTTTTATTGAACGTGATGATTTCCGCAGATGATGATCTCGATGTCGACGATGAAATCGTTGCTCCATCGCTGAGATAAGACGATGTCGTGGAGTGAATACTTCTATGGATCGATATCGACATTAACGATCCGCACCCATATTTGGTGGTTGCCCGTGGAGCGCATATCTTATTTGCTCTGTCGATTAATAATATCGGTAGACGAAATTCTTTCAATCCTATTTGAAGGAAAACAAATATAATTAATTACAGGCGATATATTTTATTTATTCCTCCGAATCATATAAAATTCGGGACTATCTTTGGGCATCAGCCCTTAAGGTAGTATCGTACATACTGTAAGAGTCAAAGCACGTCTAAGATATACCATCTCCTGATTGAGGCACGTAGTACTTTGATGTGGCATCGTCGCGCACTATGATGTCTATTAGAGAGAGAGAGAGAGAGAGAACATCGAAATCAACGCGCTTCGCGAAATAGGTCGCAAAATGTCAGCGTCAATACCGTTGAGTTCAAGTGCAAATGAACGTAAAATATTTCATTGGAAGGGTAAAAGAGTGACGGAAAAAATGTACAAAAAAAGACTGCAAACGGTAGAGCAAGCTGAAAAGTTAAGAGCCGAGGATGGTAAATTTGAGTCACCTAACCTCAAAACTGATTCAAATATGGATTCATTTCATGGCGTTGAGGGTCGTCGAATCGTCCACATAAAAACGCTAGGCAAAAATATGTATTGCATGTGCTGCAAATGTGTGCTCTCGTTGGATGACATCGAGGTGGAAGAACGTTTTGGCTTAGCGTCGATTTTTTACATAAAGTGCAGACAGTGCGAGAAGATCACAGGAGTCTCTACATTATGCCTGACACATTTCAAATTGCGCGCCGAGCCTAATCTTTCGCGCAACGTTGCCATGTCTACTGGATCCCCACCAACTCCTCATATACAGTATATTTTCCCGATGTTTAATTGCTTATTATTATCATCACAGTCTCGTGACCTCGACTTTCAAGTGCCCAAAATGTTCTCTGAATATTAAACTTACATTTTACCTTTCTTCATTAAAATCTGACTGGTAGTTTTCGTATTATATCAAATTAAGCAAAGAAAACGCATGATTTCCCATAAGACTCCATATTAAACGTGTGAAAATAAAAGTGTTGATATCTTTTTTCTCGTACTCGCTAGAGCCATAAAAATTTAACTGAACCTTTTTCTTATCAATACCCACAGGTATGATAAGTTTTATCAAATTCTGACTGGTAAGTCTCTTAAGTAGGATACTACCTTAAGAGAAATTTCTTGTTGCTGTCGAGCTCGTCGTTGGTGGTCGTTGGTCGGTGAAAAAGTGACTTCTCTCCTCTTCTTGACGGTAAACTTGCCCCGCCATAGAGCGTCAACTCACGATCAAAACCACGCCGTACGAGGCGACCCCACACGCTCACTGATCGAAGCTTTTAGAATATATCGATAAGGCAGAACGAGTGGCGCGTCGAGCGCCCGACTACTACAGTACGAACCATCTTGTCATCTGCGAACATTCAAGCCACTGAAAATTAATAATGAAGAATATTAACGGCAAGGGGCACATTTACACACTGTGTAAACCAGCCCCACGAATTTCGTGTAAACTTGCCCCTTCGCCATTTTTTTTTTCAACTGAAACTCCACGCTTCATTCTTGCGGTAAACAACCAATAAATAGGCTTAAAATCACCACAAAAGAACACTCTAGTAGAATAAGCCATAATGGCCTACAAAGATATGATGGTCCAGATTCTATGAACGCTGATATATTTGTATAAAAATTTACTTACCCAATGAAAAAAACGAAAAAGTTTTTCACACGACGTAATACGCACGCGACTGACGCCGCACTAACATGACTATATCACGGCGGCCGCTACGCTTCTCCTGGCACAAGAATCGGCGCGCTCTGATAAGCAGTATGCGAATTATAAGCGTTGTGTATACCTGCCCCTGTACCAAACCTGCCCCAGTCTTCCCTATATTTTTTGTCGAATCAAAAAAGAATTTTTCAAACAATTCCACAGGCTCGCTTTTTTGTATATCTCGTATTACGGACTGAGACAGTCGTAACTCATCGTCAATATTTTTAGGATAGCATTTTTCCCCAAGAATCCGATTGTATTGATGATCTTTTTCTAACTTCGATTGATCTTCAGTGTAATTTTTACGTGCTGCTCTGAAAGTGATACGCGATAATTCATCGTCCGATGCAAAATCAGAATCGGAATCAGCACTTGGATCGTCGGAAGACCCCGAATCGTCAGGATTCGGTATCGTAACCCTTTCATCATCATCATCGTCAGAAGTACATATTTCATACTCTGTGTGGGAAGTTATGGATTGTTTCGGTCGTTTTCGACACATGACAGCGAATAAGGGTATATATCACTCGGAAAATAAATTATGTATAGATGATAGACTTTTGAAATTTATGTCAGAGAAAATAGTTATCCGTCTTTCGAAAATGTTATAAAAATCCTGAAAAAGTAGATCATTTTACTAAAAGAAAATACCTTAAAACTACCGACCGTGAGAGCCGAAGTGAATCAATCGAATAGAGCACCCCGAAAAGTTAGAGGCAAGGTGACTCACTTGAAACAAGCATCCCGATGGAGAAGAAAAATGACACGGACGTGTTGGATCTAGTCTTTCAGATTCTAAACGCCATATTGGTATCGCTATTTTAAATTTTCAAAATCTGACACCAGATTCGGATTCAGCGACCCCAAAAACCAATGAATGGACAATTTCATTGAGTTCTGAAATTTTTTAAAAATTTATCCGCCATATTGGATCCGCCATCTTGAATTTCCAGATTCTGACACCAGATCCGGATTCAGCGACCCCGAAAACCAATGTAAGGACAATTTGAGCGAGTTCCAAACATTTTTTTGAAAAATGGCCGCCATATTGGATCCGCTATTTTAAATTTCCAAAATCTGACACCAGATTCGGATTCAGCGACCTTTATATGACCAATGTCATATTTGATTGTTGGAATCTGAGGGAAGCGTCCACACACCTGTATTTGTTCAAAATTTTCACGTAAAAAATCGCTATTTTGGAGATAAACATTTTTTTTAGTGGATACCAATGATATATTGTCAAACGACAACATTTTTGTGCACCGATGCCCTGCTGCAAATTCCCACACAGGAACCTGTACGGGAATACGTGTCACACTGTACGGGGACACACGGGATCCCACGTGGTGTTTTCGTACAGGGAACCCGTAGGGTTCCCATATAGTGACCCGTACGGGTTCCTGTATGGGGACCCACGTGGTGTTTCGTGTGGGATCCCTTACGGGAACCCGTACGTACACCACGTGGGATTCTATACAGGAACCCGTACAGGATCCCGTATAGGATTCAGCTACCCACGTTGCCCCACATAGGTTCCCATGCAGGTTCCCGTACAGGAATTTATTTTCTGCGTTCTCCCGTACAGGATCCCGTAGAGGATTCAGCTACCCACGTTGCCCCACACAGGTTCCCATGCAGGTTCCCGTACAGGAATTTATTTCCTGCGTTCTCCCGTACAGGATCCCGTACAGGATTCAGCTACCCACGTTTCCCCACACAGGTTCCCATGCAGGTTCCCGTACAGGAATTTATTTCCTGCGTTCTCCCGTACAGGATCCCGTACAAGATTCAGCTACCCACGTTGCCCCACACAGGTTCCCATGCAGGTTCCCGTACAGGAATTTATTTCCTGCGTTCTCCCGTACAGGATCCCATACAGGATCCAGCGTCCCACGTTGTCCCACACAGATTCCCATGCAGGTTCCTGTACAGGAATGTTTATCCTGTACAGGAAACCGTAGGGGATCCCACACTTTCCTTGGCTGTCCTATGCTTTCCCACATATTCCCACACTAAAACCCGTACGGGAATTTGCAGCAGGGATGGTTGAAAGAAGCGAGAAGTTTTCTCGCGATTTCGGTGTGAAAAGAAATCTCGGAAAAAACGTGTTCTCAAAATTTTCGTGTTTCTTGTCATAAAAGCCGCCATATTTAATTTCCCAGAAGATAAATCTTAATTTTGAGCCCAGATTCTGAAAAAGCACACCCGAAAATAGTAGGGAGCATGGTTTTGGATAAGGAATTCTCACTCCTCAATCATCATAACGAGGCTTGAAATTGAGTTTCAAAATCGGAATTCTTCGGACTTAATGGGTTAATGGCGCGATACTGACCATTCCTTCGTTAATCCGGCTCTCCCGACTTCTCGAATGGAACAGGATGTCAAAGTTGTTGCCAACATTATCATTCTTCCCAATATAATTGTAACGATTATTCGACTGAGCTACCTTACTCTCTTGCGTTACACTATCACGAGCCCCTTTGTTTACCCTTCATACTCGGGCGAGGTGACCTTCTTTTTTGCAGATGTTACATCTGTACGACTTGTATTTACATACGCTCGCTCGATGTTTGTCTCTGCCACAACAGTAGCAACGGTGATTCTTGTTGTCGATCCACTTCCTTCTCGATGACTGTAACGGCTTCTTAGATCCTACGAAGTTGATCGATTCCAGCTGAATTTTTCTGTTGCGTACTCATCGTTGCAGCATCGCGAGACGCCGACTCCAGCGAGTGAGCCAATTCCACGGCTCGAGCATATGTCAATTCACTCTCTCCGAGTAATCTCTTCTGGATCGACGGATTCCGCAGACCCCATACAAACTAGTGTCTCAAATGATTTTCCAAATTAACACCAAAATCACAATACGTCGATAGCCTCTTGAGATTTGTCAAAAATACTTTAGTATCTTCGCCTTCGTTTTAACGGCATTCCTTAAATTTGAACCACTCCGTAATAATACTTGGCTTCGATTGCAAATGATTTTTCATTATATCCGTCAACTGTCCAAAGCGATTAGACGGGATATCCGGGGTGCACAAATTGCAGAGCAGAGCATAACCCTCACTCCCTATATAGCAACGTAATTATTAGTGCCACTTTTTTCCGTTCCGGAATTTCATTAGCGAGAAAAAACTGGTCCAACTTTTCTTTCCATAGAGCCCAATCCTCTCGAACGTCGAATGCCTCCAAGTCACCGATTCCAAATGTGACTATTTGCTCTTCCTGTACACCCGCCGCTGCGACGCTTTGTATCCCTTGTTCCAATAATTGGACCCTTTGCGCCGATAACGTTTGCTGATCCATCGCCAGCTGGTTCCGTTGTACCGGTAATTGCCTGTGCCGCTCAGCCATTTCGGCTTTGGCCCTTTCGAACTCCTTTAGTTCCTTTTAAAAATTTCTATCCGCGTCACTCACTTTGCTCACACGCGTTCTTTCGTAATCGTAATATATTTCGGCGATCCTTTATCGCACGAAACGTATTTCATCCTCGTCGCCACTGTCATGTTTGTAGCAATGAATGAGAGACACTATTTCAGCAAACGACGTTTATTCGAGACAACGCAATATACGATGTTAGACGACACATGTCGACAAGTTCGGATCATGGCGAAGAATGTCCGTTCGCGGGACCGGATGCGAGTCGTATCGCAAAGAGCGCTCGTACATGGCGCAATCGTTCATCCTGCATTTAAACATGCCGTATACTACAATAGTGATCTTCGTAAATGACAGATCATGAAAATTATTATATCGGAGAGAAGGCAGAGAAAACTGACGAAATAAATAATTCAGCCGGTCATCAATATTTATTACCGATTCGTAATGCTGGTTAAATTTATGCAAAGTTCCAATATCGATTCACAGACGCCAAATAAATAAATCTATTCATCATTTTCGGATCAGTGTGACCCATTTACCTTTCCTCTCTCTTTCCCTCTCTCGCCTTGCCTCCCTTCCCCCCCCCCCTTCCACGTACTGCCACCCTCTCTTCTCCCTCATGCATCATGGAGATGAGTATACTTCGCGCTCTTATACAGCTGCTGTGAGCTTATTCATATTTGCAACGTTTTCTATTTTTTTCTTAGCAACCGAAGGTCAGTTACCCCACTTTGTCAGTTTCTACAGTTGATGGACTCTGGCAGTGGGGGGAAACTGAGATAGGGACTTCCGGGATAGTGTTTCGATTAATTCCGACATACTTTTATAGAAGAGGTGGCGCCACGCTCAGGGTTTAGTTGTGTTGGTTTGTTTCTGTATACGGCTGTCAACGTCAGTTAAGTCACACACTCTTACACCTTTGAAAAAGACGCGAGAGCTGAGTGACAGTTAGTGAAACCAAGCAAAGCAAAGTGAAGTAACAACGCCGAACAACGCACGCAACGGACCAAACGCAATAGGCATCAAATTATTCAACAAAACGAGGTATGATCGGTAAATTTGTTTTTTTTAGTGAGCTTGTCTACTGAAATTTGTTGATTTATCGATAGTTATATATTGCAGTTAAATATGGATCAGAACCACGAGATAGCAACCGCAGGGAAAGTAGGTGAGAAAATGTTATGCGTTGCTTATGATAATTCATATGCTTTGTTTATTTTAATTTTTGATGTTATAAATTATAAAACGAAAATTGAATAATACAGTCTGCAGATTGAAAAAAGGTGAGAATCAAGACAATTTTCAATCTGTACGGTAAAGAACTTAGGTTGCACCAGTATGGTATCAGGAAAAAGTTTATAGTTTCCATTTTGATATTCACATTGAGAATTCTTCCACAAACCCACCTAACAATAATCTAAGCAATTTATAAAAATCCATAGAAAAAGTTTTAACATAAAGAAAATAAAGTTGTCACAATTTATTTTTGTTATTGCAGAGTTAGACCATGTCGCAAAGGCGAGAAAAGTTTATTGGCGGTGTGCGGTACCAGGGTGTTTTTCTGGAAGCGATGTGCCTAGGCACAGCTTTCCAAAAAATCCAGAGGTCAGCGACAGATGGCGGACTGCAGTTAACAACCCGGCGCTGGCTCATCTTCAAACCGAGGATCTGCGCTTTTACAGGATTTGCCATTTGCATTTTCCTGAAAGCGCATACAAAATCACAGCCGTCCGAAGGGTGTTGAAGGCAGATTCCATTCCGGAATTAAGACTACAAATTGGGCCAGCGGTTGAAGAATTTGTTTAAACGAAGGATCCTGGGGTTCTCCAAAAAGGTATGGATGAAACTATTTAAAAAAAAATCCAAATTCAGCGTTGAAAACTATTATTAATATAATCATTCGATCCCAAGATTCTTCTAGCGTGGATAGTGCATCGAATACCAAACTTGTACAAATTGAGCCAGCGATTGAAGAATTTGTTCGAGCGGAGGATCCTGGGTTTCTTCAAAATGGTATGGGTGAATCAATTTTAAAGAATAATCAAAATCCAGCGTTGAAAACTATTATTAATATAATCATTCGATCCCAAGATTCTTCTAGCGTGGATAATGCATCCGACCCCATCCTTCCGTGTGAAGTTCCGCTCAGTGCTGGCCGGACTTCAGTATGTATGACACCGACAACCTCAAGAATAAGGCAACCGATCCTTGGGTCGATAACAAGGAAAAAACAATTAACGCCAACAGCACATCGACTGCATGGATTGGTGGTCAGTTTATTAAAAAAGCAGAGTAAAAACGTGCATAAGCTGGGCACATTGAAACAACGTTTGGAGAAGGCCGAAAAATATATGGCACATTCGGAGATGACGGAACTGAAAAATTTGACCGAGGAACAGCAAAAATTCGTTTTGATGCAGATCCGGAATGTTAACAAAAAAGCTCAGGCAAGTTGAACCGGACACTCAGCATGGTAATTGATTTCTGTCATCATAATAATTGCATTTCATATCCAAATAATCTGATGTGATTATTTCTTAATCCCATTAAGAAATAATTATATGAGAATATTTGGATAAGTTACAAAAATATTATGCTCGCAAAAATCAAGTACAATGCCTGTTGTTCGGGCATATCTAGGTGTTTTTTTAGGTATTTTTTTTAAAATAAAATTTCTGGGTCGATCGCGACAAAATACGGTAACTATTTTTATGACAACTATGAGTCAATGCGGGCATTTTTTTTACAGAAAATTTTGAATTCTTGAGGGGCTGCCGTAGAACTGTGCCGTAGAATTGCTGTTTTTCGACCCGTGCCACGATTGCGGCTGTTCTAACTATCTGAAAAACACCAACCAGGCATATTCATATCTAAAAGACAAGTATCTATTATCTGAACTATGATCGTATCTGAAGAAAAAAAAGTTGACAATATGGTGAAACTGTTTCAAAAATGAAACTCGAAATATTTTTTCACGATCTAGTAAAAAAAACATTGTTTCAAATACGATCGTACTTCAAACGGTAGAAACCTGTCTTTTGAATATGAATAAGCCTGGTTTTAGTTTTTCAGGTCGTAGAATAGCCGCAATCGTGGCCCGCGTTGAGAAATAGCCATTGTACGGCACAGCTTGCAACCCCCAAGAATTCAAAATTTACTGACAAAAAAATGCCTGCATTATCTGATAGTTGTCATAAAAATAGTCCCAGAGATTTTGTTTAGAAAAATGCCTAACAATCTACCTGAAACCGCCCGAACAATAGGCAAAATATTGTAATTGATATAAGTGAACATCATAATTTGGTATCATATTCAAATAATCCCGGGTAATAATTTTTTGATGGAGTTCAAAGAAATGAAATCATCGATTCCATGTAATTATTTCTTGATAGGGTTCAGAAAAATTTACATGAGATTACTTGGGTAAGATACTAAATTATTATATCCGCAGAAATCAATTACAATGCTGTTGATTTTCAGGAATTTTTTTTAAAGAAAACTTGCGTTTAGTGCAATAAAACTCGATAACTATTTTTTGATTACTATCGATATTTTCAGACAAAAAACTCTGCATTATCTAATGATATTCATAAAATAGTCACTAAGTTCCATTGCAATAAACCAACAATTTTTCTTTGTAAAATTTCTGAAAATCTACCTGAAATTGACCGAACAATAGACTGCCCCCTCAAAAGATCATTCCTCGTTGGAAGTAACTCTTATTTTGCAGATGACGCATTATTCCGGAACTGCCGCAATGCCCAATCGTATTTCCATATCGTCTCGAAATGTACAGAGTTCGTTTGCATACAACAGAAGGTGTACACTAATTTATAAACTTCTGAGACAGTCCACTCTCAAACCACAGGGCATGAAATTTCCAAATAACTGCTATTAAGTTCAATCGGCTTCTGCCGGTGCAAGTCTAGAAAATGAAAATTCTTCACCCTCTAGTTCAAGGAGGGCATGGTCGCAGAACCCTATAAATTGTTATGTAACCTTCTGCTGCATGGGCAAACAAATTCTGTAAATTTGAAGACATTAAAAAAATGAAATTCCGACAGTTCAGAAATAATCTCTCGTATATGAACAGTTAATAATTAAATTCGATAATAAAACTGGGATTTTTAAGTGTTCTCTACATCGTAATATATTTCCTATGCATGCACTAGCAATTAAAATTGTAATTACAGAATTTTTTTTTCGAAGAGAAATAAGCTACCTATACACAGGTATAATTGTATAAAAAAGTTTATTATTCCTGAAAGTTGAATGCCATGTTTGGCATTGAATCCGTTTTTTTTTCTTTTTTTTTGCATCAACATACTTTTTTTTTTTTTTTTTAAAGGCTCGACGATTCTCGTTAGACGATAAGATTTTCGCCCTAGCTATTTTGAAGCAGTCTGGACAATGCTACAGACTTTTAAGCAGAGTGTTCATCTTACCAACACCGCGTTCTTTGCGAACGTTTTTGAATCGAATTCCCCTGAAGCCTGGTATAAACAAAGTTGTTTTCGAACACTTAAAAGAACAAGGCTTAAATATGACTGACGCGGAAAAAGTCTGCGTCTTGTTATGGGATGAGGTTGCCCTAGACCCGCATATATATTTCAACGAGAAAGACGACAAAATCGTTGGATTTGAAGATTGGGGAAATGCTCGGACGAATAAGTTTTCCGATCACGCGCTCGTATTTATGCTACGAGGAATAAAAATTAATTGGAAGATTCCTCTGACTAACAACTTTTGTAAGTCATGCACGAGTGCTGCGCAACTATCACGCTGCATCAAAGAGATCGTCCGAGCCATGACTGCAGCTGGATACGACGTTGTGGCCACCGTTTGTGATCAGGGACAAACGAATGTTTCTGCCATCAACAGTCTCTTGGCTGAAGCAAGAGCAACGTGCATAAGAGAAAAAAAATCGTTTTGTGAGTACATACACGCATAAGTTACTGTAGTAATCTTCAAATAACATACCAATTAACGCTTGTACTTTCAGCTGGCCTAATCAAAATTGGTGGAAGGAATATTATACCTTTATATGATCCTCCCCATTTGAGTAAAGGAATTCGAAACAATCTCCTGTCGTAGGACATTGAAGTGATGTTTGCAGAAACTGTGGATGACAGTAGGAGAAATGACGCAGAGTTCCCAAAAATTTAAAAGTACCTCCTCGGACCTGAATTCATTGACGAAATCAATTTGAAGGATGCGACACGGCAGGATTCGGGAGACCGATACTTTGCTTCGTGGGATATGGTAGAATTAGCGTACGATATCGACACCAAAAGTAGAAATAGCATCAAAAGGCAAATGCCTAAACTAACGGATGGCCACATAAGGCAAAACAAAATCCGGAAGATGCGAGTCAAACCTGCCGTACAAGTAATGAGCCGAACAATGGCAGCATTTATCCGGCATTTGACTTGCATTCAAGGTTTAGATTTTTATTCTTACCTGCGCACAACGTCTATATATATCATGAAACTAGTAACCATTTCTTCTCTTATAGGTACAATACAGACGATTGAAGGAGAGAAATCGATGCCGAAGAAGGAAAGCATTGTCACGTCGGAAGTCGTGAAAGGGCATAGCCGGATAAGCATACCAAAACTGCCTTAAGGGGGGGTAACGTTAATTCAGGCAAAAAAAGGCACATTTTTGTGAATTTTTTTTGACGACGCGGTTAAAATCTATTTACTAAAACCAATGATCCATGAGAGTATACTATTCGAAGAATATTATGTACAATTTTTATAAAGAAATATTGAAAAATACGGCAATTACAGCAATTATTTGGAAGCGTTTCGGAAAAAAGAAGAATTGTGGTGCCCCTCAGAACTCGGTGCTGGATCATCTGAAATAAAAAAACCAAAGTTTTTTTGTTAGATAATCGTTTTCCCCAGGTAACATCGTGAGGGTTTTTTTGAAATTTCAATTTTTCACTTTTTGGGAACACTTTGAAGTGAAAAACGCGATTTTTACGAAAAAAATCGGCTAATTTGTTATTGTAAAATAAAAAATATTAACAAATTTAAAAAAAACTCCACGATGTTACCTCGTAAATTATGTACAGAGATAGTGTTTAAAATTTCAAACGGGTCGGTGCAGTAGTTTTGAAGTTATGAGGGGCACCGACTTTGAAAACGTGAGTTGTGGGAAAAACGCTTTAAAGTTTTGAACACTATAACATTTGAATTAAAACGTTCATAAGCGAGTTTGATCGGCTTACCTCACACTGAATCATCGATGCCAGGTCCATAAGCGACGATGCTATTATTGTTGATGTCTAAAGCATCTTTTTGTTCCTGTCGACGACGAATCTAACTCAACACTTAACAAAAACGGAGCTACAATGATACGAAAATCGAAGCGCGCGTGTAAGTCTCCTCGATATAACGTTTACTGCTACTCTAAATTATATATTCTACACTGACTAAATATACAGTACAGGTACGTTTGTACTCGTGTTGACATTTCTATAAAGAAAGGTGAGGGCAAAGGTTAGAGATTATATAGAGAGCGAAACAGCCAGATAACAAGAGCGCGATCGAGCTGGTCAGTTGATTTCTGATGCGCTGCCATGGATGAAGCGCGGTTGCTTAGACCGCTGTATCTTCGTTAGTTTTGTTCTGATTCATCTGAAATTTCCACACAATATTCTTGAAAGGTTCTCCATTCAGAAAGTGAAATAAACAAAAAATGCAAAAAAAAAAGTTTAAAAACGTTACCCCCCCCTTAAGCGAGTTTTTAAATGACACTGAGCCTATTGTATCCTCACTATAATTAACAATTTCCCTAAAAATTTCAGCTCTCTAACCCAATTATTTCCCGAGTAATCGGAAAAAATATGATTTTCAGTTTTTATTTTTTTTTAACTTCGATATTCGCTATGGATTTTTGTCAATTTTTTCTCAAATACTTATTGACAAGAGCCATCGAACGAATAGCTTTACAAATATTCCGGTCCAAAACTTGATTTTTAACGAAGAAAATAAAAATGGAAATGGCCATTTCACTGGGTTCCTTTCGGAGTACAATTATAAAACTCTTACACAATATCGATTTCCTATGTCCCTTTACTCCCGATTTTTTTCAATTTTATTGATTTGGTGCAACATCGTGAAAAAAAATTAAATCGGTTTTTTTCGATTTCGCTATGTAATACTAGAGTGATCCTTATATAGGACTCGGACGAATTTTGACCCACTTCCTTCCCAGATTAACTCTAAATAATTTCAAAAAAAGTTCCCTAAATTGGCAGCCTGCCATCTTTAAAACCGGCCATGACCAGCAGGGGTCATTTTCCCCCTTTAAAAGACACAGGATTTATCGACTCTCTAGTAATATTCCCATTCGGGTCTCTTGAAATCATCTTTAAAATCCAAGAAGTATCTCAATGAGTCCGTGGCACCTTTGTGCATGAAAAAAAAAATCTTACGGTTTGACTTTGAAATAGTTATGGGCCGTTCCACGCCGATATATAAACATGTTTCTCGGTTTTTTCTTGTTCCCGGATAATTTTGTGAGATAATTTTTTAGATTTGAAATATCAATCCTAAAATTCAAAATACTCATCTTGAAAGTAATATTGGTCATTCCGACTCAATTTGTTTTTTTTCTTGTTTCGTTTTTCCTCTAGTAGCCAGATAATTTTATCAAAAGGAAGTTCAAAATATCCGATCTTATTCTGAAGATTAAAAATACTGGTCTTGGAATTTATATGGGCTATTCTAACTCGTAACACTATTTATAACCGGTGCTCTGGCTCAGTGGTTAGCGTGCTAGCCTGAGCATCGGAAGGTCGTGGGTTCGAGTCCCGGTCCGGGCGTACTTTTCGGTGAAAATAACTACATTCTCGCCGAAAGGACGTAGCGGTAACCGGGAGGCGAACCAATGACCGACCAACTGTATCGGCATTCGGTACAGTTGGTAGTGGTTCGGATTCCACTTTAATAAGTAGGTCCAGGAAAGGGTAGCGCCCTGGTCTGGCAATCCAAAAAGGCTACCAGCCTTATCGCAATCTCGACTTCGGGACTGTTGTACCGCTGGTAACCACAACAAGGCGCATGGACGAAGCTCCAGCTATAGGACGTACGATCTACGACTATAGCTGTATGCCCGTTGTGGTCATCTAGCGTGTCGCGACGAAGCTCCAGTCCCGGGAGTCGAGGGAGCAGGGCTGAGCGAAGTCGAAGTGATAAGGAGAGAGGAGAATGCCCTGTAAAACCCTTCGGGGTAACAGTAAGAACAATACAATACAATACACTATTTATTTTCGAAAATTTGAAGAAATAGCTGATAAAAATTTCAAAAATGAAATATAAAGAATGTTTCTAATTGGAATGGCCCATATTAATTTCAAGACCAGTATTTCCAATCTTCAGAATGAGATCGGATATTTTGAACTTCCTTTTGATAAAATTATCTGGCAACTAGAGGAAAAACGAAACAAGAAAAAAAACAAATTGAGTCGGAATGACCAATATTACTTTCAAGATCAGTATTTTGAATTTTAGGATTGATATTTCAAATCTAAAAAATTATCTCACAAAATTATCCGGGAACAAGAAAAAACCGAGAAACATGTTTATATATCGGCGTGGAACGGCCCATAACTATTTCAAAGTCAAACCGTAAGATTTTTTTTTCATGCACAAAGGTGCCACGGACTCATTGAGATACTTCTTGGATTTTAAAGATGATTTCAAGAGACCCGAATGGGAATATTACTAGAGAGTCGATAAATCCTGTGTCTTTTAAAGGGGGAAAATGACCCATGCTGGTCATGGCCGGTTTTAAAGATGGCGGGCTGCCAATTTAGGGAACTTTTTTTGAAATTATTTAGAGTTAATCTGGGAAGGAAGTGGGTCAAAATTCGTCCGAGTCCTATATAAGGATCACTCTAGTATTACATAGCGAAATCGAAAAAAACCGATTTAATTTTTTTTCACGATGTGGCACCAAATCAATAAAATTGAAAAAAATCGGGAGTAAAGGGACATAGGAAATCGATATTGTGTAAGAGTTTTATAATTGTACTCCGAAAGGAACCCAGTGAAATGGCCATTTCCATTTTTATTTTCTTCGTTAAAAATCAAGTGTTGGACCGGAATATTTGTAAGGCTATTCGTTCGATGGCTCTTGTCAATAAGTATTTGGGAAAAAATTGACAAAAATCCATAGCGAATATCGAAGTTAAAAAAAAATAAAAACTGAAAATCACATTTTTTCCGATTACTCGGGAAATAATTGGGTTAGAGAGCTGAAATTTTCAGGGAAATTGTTTTTTTTAGTGAGGATACGATAGGCTCAGTGTCATTCAAAAACTCGCTTAAGGCAGTTTTGGTATGCTTATCCGGCTATGCCCTTTTTCAATGATTCGTTCGACTCTGTCAACGGCGGTAAGCGAGAGCCAAAGGAAGCACGAAACGTTCTTCGCTGTGCAGTTACTGAGAGGTCACTTCACGCTACCTTCTGGCGAGAAGCAGTCAACTGCATGGCGAAAAACGTGAAGTTCGTAGACCGCAACACAAAAAAATATAAAATAGTGCCGTCGCTGAAAAATTTTACGACGACTTTAAAGGGTTTTCAAAAATTGTGGCAAGTATTGCAAAGTAAGGGATTTAAGTCTTTTGAACCGCGGAACATTAACCAAGATCCGCTTGAAAATTTTTTCGGGATGATTAGAAGCCATGGCGGCCGAAATAACAATCCAACTTGCAGCCAATTTGAAAGTTTTTTCAAAACTTTATTAATAAATAATTTAACTTCGGCGAAAACGGCCAGAGGGAATTGCGAAGAAGATGGAGCAAAACCGCTGTTTGCGCTTCGCAATTTTACTCTGATAGCACAAACCATCGAAGATGAAGGTCCCTCGCACGAACCTGTCGAAGATAGCGACAATTATATTCTTTCGGGTGACAACGATCTGACCGGGAGAGGTACATGTGTTGACGGCTCACAGATTTTGACAAGAATTCGCAAAGATATTCGCTTTAAAGACTGCGATACATGTAATACCGATATTTGCCACTTCATAAATTTTGATCTTATTTTGAAAGAGGCATACAACAATTTGGAATCGAACATCGTATTCTTCTGCTCCAAGAGAGGAGTTATTGAAAATTTAATTATGCCTCTTTCACTTATAATTGACTTTCCTTCCCTAACGTGCATCGACCATTTCGATATTTTGCGTCAAGCGTTATGGAGAGAAATTGCCGTCGATTACGTTAAAGGTTGGTGCAAGAACATCGATAAACTTCTGAAGGGTAAAGACTCGGGTGCTAGAGCGCAGTCTTATTTAACTAAGCAGGCTCGCGCTCAGTATGTGAAAAAGTTGAAAATTAAGAATCGATAAAACATTTTATGACACGCTGTGCGTAAAAATGCGGTTTTACGCTCACTTCGTTCGCGTCAAACCGCATTTACGCACCTTGTGTCATAAAAATTCGTACGAAAAACGTTTTCTGGACTCGTGTGAATGCAACACTCGCCTTCGGCTCGTTATGCAAACTCACACTCGTCAGAAAAAAAATGTTCGTACTAGTGTCATAATGTACTATACCTCATCTGTATTAAGCGACAAAGACTATAAAGTCTCTAAAAACTGTATATTTTAACACTAGATATATAATATAATTTCGACTATTTAAAAGTATGATATCGTTTCGACTGTTCTCTCTCACTCACTTCGTTCGCGTCAAACCGCATTTACGCACCTTGTGACATAAAAATTCGTACGATACTCGTACGAAACCGTTTTCTGGACTCGGGTGATTGCAACACTCGCCTTCGGCTCGTTATGCAAACTCACACTCGTCAGAAAAAAAATGTTCGTACTAGTGTCATAATGTACTATACCTCATCTGTATAAAGCGACAAAGACTATAAAGTCTCTAAAAACTGTATATTTTAACACTAGATATATAATATAATTTCGACTATTTAAAAGTATGATATCATTTCGACTGTATAATATAATTTCGACTGTTTAGAACAACAGTAGGAAAACGAGGGTTTCTCCACTGAGAATATCGGCTTTATATATTTTTCAAAATTCATACTGTTAAATTGTTACAATGAATACAAACATCAAGTTCCATGAAAGATATGTGCTATTTATTAACCCTAACATCTAACTCGGTTTTTGCTTCCTTATAGAGGATGCTATATGACGGAAATATTTTTTCCGAGATCTTCACGTTACCATGTTTGAAAAGTTTATGTACCACCTAGGATTTGGAGGACCCAAATCGCAAGTTCAACCTTGCAGCTTCGCTTGCTATAACTTAGTAGTTCAAACAAGGTGAAGAAAGCGGTAAATTCATAATTTTGTTCACAAAATGATATGCAATTATGTTAATAGTACCTATTGACTTGTAAAAAAAGTAGAACAGATATGGATATGAAACTTCGGGCCATTGTGAAAAAATATTCGATTTAATTTTATTACGGCAAACTTCATTGTACATATTTTTCTAATACATGAACTCCATTTGCAAAACTTTTCAACTAGTTGAGAAAAAAATTCCTCACTTTCAACAGCAGTATGCCGAAACGCGACGTATCTGAATTTTACCGCCTAGTTCGTCGCCATATTGAATTTTAGTTCCAAAAAACTTTCATAGCTACAAGGGCGCTCAAACACTAGCCCAGCTTGTCTTGCTGGAGTTTCCACCCCCTGGACTCTGGGTATAATACTTAGGAGTTACGCTCAATGGACCAGAAATTTCTATTGGATAAAAATTATTCGTTCGAGACATCTTAAATACTTGCACATCCTTGTTACATACTTCCGGACGAGTTGACATGATGAATCAGACGTTAAAATGGTGAAGGAATGCCTATTGATCAACCGAAGCCACCGAGATCGATCACCACCCTAGCAGGTTCGAACCCCAACGAAAGTACCGAAAATGTACCGAAAGCCCTGAGTGCTTTTCGAAGATGAAAAGCACCAGAATTTTGGCAAAAATTTCTAAATAGAACCGAAAAAATTTTGTTCAGTGCTTTTTCGGTGCTTCCGACGAAAATTTCGGTGTTTCCCATGTTAGACCAACACTCAGTGCTCATCGGTGGTTTTTCGGTAGCCACCCTTGTTCTTTTGGTTTATTTCGATACGCAAACGCGCTAGGCACACATAATTATCAATCGATTAGCATATTTATGAAGCAAAACAAACAACGCACAAACAAAACCAGAACAAAGTAGCATCAAGCATCGGCCGGCGCAGACAGATCTTTAAGCTTAATCATGGCAACTTTTTCGGCACAGTCCCCTCCATTAATATGTGACAGCGATGCAGAAGATTTTTTATTTTTTGCAAAGAGATCGTCAATTTCGTGAAGTGTCTTGCCTTTGGTTTCCGGCAAAAAAAAGAGTACAAATATCGTACCGAAAAGCGAAATCACAGCGTAGAAACTGAACACGCCGTGTTTACCCATTATATGGAGCATGTTGGGGTATGTTTTAACGGTTACGAAACTAAACACATAAGCAATACAGGTTGTTGCTCCGGAAAGGATGTCTTTCACCTTAGCCGGATATATTTCGCCTATCATAGCGAACGGCAGCACGAGAAACCCCACAGTACTCATAAAAATGTACATGAGTATACAGACAACGGGAATTAAGCCGTGACCACCGACCTTGTAACCACGATCAACAAGGAAAAGATACAGAGCCAAACTTCCCATGAAAAGGGTCATTCCCGCACCAGAAAATATGGATGGTCGTCTGCGACCGAATTTACGCGATACCGAAGCTACAATGAAGGAACCACATAATCGTGTCAGACCAATAAGAATCGCTCCCAAATAAGCATCCATTTGAACGCCCGCCTCTTTGCTAATCTCAACGGCGTAATAAACTATAACGAAAATTCCGGAAAATTGTTGAAAAAAAAAGTAGCCCATCATTATGATAAAGGGCATCACTGAGCTCCGTCTCAGTAATTGTTTGAACATTGGTTTTTTCTTCGGATGTTGTTTCACCTTAAGTTCAGCCTCGACTTCCGGCGGAATTTGTTCGGTTGCCGATATACCACGAAATTTTTTCATTATCAATCGTGCTTCGTCGATCCTGCCAACTTCTTTCAACCATACCGGAGACTCTGGAATTACCAACACCGTCAATCCTATCGCTGCCGTTGGAAATATCGAGCATAGCAAGGCTATCACTCGCCAGTTTTCCTGGAAATATTTTTGACATTTATCTCGGTTTTTTTAATTCATACGGTATTTTGAGATTGAAGTAGGCTGTTGGGTAGTTTGGGTCTTTGTGTTCAAAAGCTTCTGGCCGCAGGGATAACAATGGTCTTCTCCCATTACTATACGTGCGAAGTACACGCATCAATAAAATTAAAGGAACGGAACATTTTTCCATTTTTTTACGTGATGTTTGCGTGATTGTAACTTTGAAAAAAATTGCCGTATTGAGATAGATAAAGAACATTTCAAAGCTTGACATGGCTGGTTTTGAAATCTTATGATGGTCATTTTTTTTTTAGCCATTGGCCATGGCACAATCGAGAGAAATGTCGCAAAGAAAAATTTTAAAAATTTTACGTTTTTTCAAAGTTGTCCCTGGGCTCGAAAATATTTTTTTTGGCAATCAATAACACAGTCATTTAGCCTGATACTTTACCTTCGATTTTATTTTTTTATTTTCTGTACGACAATTTGTCACTGAGATATCGGCCGGTGAATAAAAAAACATTTTTTTCTTTACGGGTGCGTGAAGATGCTCACATTACTTGTCTCTTTTCCGTTCGGAAAATACGAGATCTCCCACGGTTTTCGATTACCCATAGTAACTAACTTCACGACGTGAGTAATGTGTCAGAATCGCACGCAAGCGTGCGATTTTGACTACATTACCCACGCTGTGAAGCTAGTCACCGTGGATAATCAAAAAACCGTGGAAGACCACGTATCTCCCAAACGGTAAAGGGACAACTAGTGCGAGCATCTTCATGCACTTGTAAAGAAATAGTATATTACGATACAAGGGCGAAAATATTTTTTCTGACGAATGTGAATTTGTAGCACGAGCCGAAGGCGAGTGCTGCAATCACACGAGTCAAGAAAAGGTTTTTCGCACGAGTATAGTATACATTTTTATTGCACGAGGTGCGTAAATGCGATTTGACGCGAGCGAAGTGAGCGGAAAAATCGCATCTTACGCACGGCGTGTCATAAAATAGTATAAGCTACTCGTGCGGGCAGCCGGAATCACCCACTCGGGCGGCTTCGCCGCCCTCGTAGGTAATGACCGGCTTTCCGCACTCGTTGCTTAATATACTATTTTCCCTTGATCCTCGGTATCTCATGAATTGGTAATAGTATAGCAAGTCGACCAGCAGTTTTAGAAACTCAAATGAATTGCGTATGAGCTTTAATTATTGTTTTGGAAAAAAAAAATTTTGTTTGTTTAAAAATTTTTTGTTTTTTTAACTTTCCGATTATAGGAAAGTTATTGTAATGACCCCTAGAATCGAAAATCGTTTTTATGGCAGATCTTCACGTTTTGAGGTCATTGGAGTAATTTTAGCCTATTTTGAGAAAAATGTGTGTGTGCGTATGTACGTATGTGATCAATTTTTCGTTAACGTTTTCTCCAAAACTAATGACGCGATCGGAATGATCGATGATGCAATCGATGTGTCTTGCTGTAACTTAGAGCTGATTAGATTTTGGTCCAATTCGGTCGAGTAGTTTTTTTGTTTTTCACAAAAAACATAATTCCAAAATTTTTTCGTAAACATTTTTCCTAAAACTAATAACGCGATCCGAAGAAAAATTTTTATTTGTATTTTTTTTTAACTTTTTAAAATTGTTTTTTGTTTTTTGGATTTTTTTTTTGATTTTTTCAACTTCCCGATTATAAGGGTAAGATATAAGGGTAAGGGTAAGATTATAATCCTTCGGGGCATATTATGCCCCCGGGGCATATGCCGGGTGGTCGAGCACTTGTATTTTTTAACTTCGATTATAGGGAAGTTATTGTAATGACACCGATAATCGAAAATCGTTTTTTTGTCAGATCTTCACGTTTTGAGGTCATCGGGGTCATTTGAGTCTATTTTGAGCAAAATGTTTATGTGTGTGTGTGTGTATGTGTGCGTATGTAGTGTAGCGGTCAACGCCGCAATTCCATCGCCAGCGCCATCTAGGTATTCCCGCGTGATATAGCTTTGTGATATAGGTCGCGAATAACCGACCATAAAGGCGTCCTCGCGCGCGGAAATCGTAGCGACGACGGCACGCGGCGCTCGCAAAAGGGATGGTGTAAAGTGGCCCTCGGAAAGTTGGCCCTCGGGAAAGTGGCCCCGTGTCAGTTTGCCCCAAGTCTCCTACCCTTTTTCCGAACTCACCCGAAGGCAAATCGAGCAGTGGGTCTCAATGTGCGGTTCGTCGTCAAAATTTCAGAGCCCGGAATTGGCGCGAGTTTTAAATTAGCGCAGACGGACATAATGATTAAAATTGGATATCCATTGAACATTTAACAAAAAAACTATGCGCGACTGTTCATATTCGATTTTTATCCTTCGCTTATATTAAAAATAAATCGATTTCATTGACAGTTCTCACGCAACCAACGGATATGGGAATTCTCAAGTCACAAGTCATGACGGTAAATTGTGTCGCAGACACGAAACCTCTTTTTCGCAAAGGTAACTATTACCATCAAAATCCGTTCGCCCCCATATCAAGATTTTGGTTTCATTACATTCTTACTTTCTTTGCGATTTAGGGAAAAATCTTCATGAAAAGGGAGATAACGGATGTGCTAACTCGACACCTCAGATACTGGACTTATTGCGATGGATACGCAGAATACCGTACTAAAGAAGAATCTTCATCGCAGGATGCTCGAGATTCCGCTCATCGTGTTAATTTAAGCGATAATACGTAGAATCAGATACATTATTTTCTTCTCTTTAATCAAAGTGGATAATTCTTTTTGTAAAAGAAAAAAAAATGGTGTAGCTCAAAGATGCAATAATTTAAGTCAACAGCAGTTTTTACAATTTTCGAGCGTTTTATTTATTTGGAGAAATAACCAACGATGAAGAAAAATAAACCCGGCATTCGGCCCATTATTTCCGAAATTACAAGAATTTGGGAAAAATCTAAGATTTTTTTTTAAATTCGTACATTTTAAATCGTTCGAAACAAAGTTAAAGGAAAAATAATCATAATAATGATAATCACGAATCAGACCTTCACTTCGTACGAAAATATATCGAAATTTAAGCTATATCAAAAATGATCCCGCAAAAACTTTGCACTTTTGGTATGGACACAACCATGTATTTCGGTGGGGAACATGTTTTGTAATGCATTTCGAATGAATGAGAAAACTGACTAGGAGGTAATAATTATCGTTCGACAAAAAACAAACCAATCGTAGCGATGTACAAGCATGGATGTGAAATATGTCTAATGGATAACGAATTAAAATATAAATCACAGTAAATATATGTATTTTTCTTCGACTCACCTTCCCATTCTATCCAATCAGTATTGTTATAGAAAATATTAAAATATTAAGATACCGCCTTTTGTCGCCAAAGCTCACGCTACGGGATGAAATCGATTTATTTTTAATATAAGCGAAGGATAAAAATCGAATATGAACAGTCGCGCATAGTTTTTTTTGTTGAATGTTCAATGGATATCCAATTTTAATCATTATGTCCGTCTGCGCTAATTTGAAACTCGCGCCAATTCCGGGCTCTGAAATTTTGACGACGAACCGCACATTGAGACCCACTGCTCGATTTGCCTTCGGGTGAGTTCGGAAAAAGGGTAGGAGATTTGGGGCAAACTGACACGGGGCCACTTTCCCGAGGGCCAACTTTCCGAGGGCCACTTTACACCATCCCTCGCAAAACATTGTTACAATGGGGTCTCCCTTCTACACTCCGAACGTCATCCCAACGTCGCTTGATAACTGCAATACGAGGGAGTTCCGATACGATCAGAACGCGATCCGATCCAGGAAGAAAGAGTTGGTTCGTCATTCGAATCGTCGTCATTGTATGCCATAACTAGCTTTTACCCGCGACTTCGTCCGCGTAGATTTCGGTTTTGAACCGACGACCGATACGGCAACCCCCCCCCCCCTCCCGTTGCCCCTCCGACCCGCCCTTCGCCCCCCACCCCCCGTCGATTCCCGTCGAACCACAATACGAAAACCATAAGACAGAGACAGTATACGAAGATCCGCACAGAGAGGAGACGCTGAGAATACAATTTTTCGAAAAAACGTTTACAACCACATTTTACTCCCTCAGGATTTTATTTTCGAAAAATCCTTTCTTAGTAAGCACCTATTGTGTAACCCGAACTTACATGTAAGATTCAAGCTATCTATCTATTGCCGTTCCAGAGATACAGTAACAACGGTTACGAACGCCCACACCCTATTCTACCCCCTTAGGGGTTGATTTTTAAAAAATCCTTCTTCAGTGAGCACCTACTGTATGAGCCGAACCTCCATGCAAAATTTCAACTCTCTATCTATTGCCGTTCCCGAGAGACAGTAACAATGGTTACAAACGCCCACACCCCAATCCACCCCCTTAGGGGTTGATTTTTGAAAAATCCTTCTTCAGTGAGCACCTACTGTATGAGCCAAACCTCCATGGCAAATTTCAACTCTCTATCTATTGCCGTTCCAGAGATACAGTAACAATGGTTCCAAACGCCCGCACCCCATTCGGCCCCCTTAGGGGTTGATTTTTAAAAAATCCTTCTTCAGTGAGCATCTACTGTATGAGCCGAACCTCCATGGCAAATTTCAACTCTCTATCTATTGCCGTTCCAGAGATACAGTAACAATGGTTACAAACGCCCGCACCCCATTCGGCCCCCTTAGGGGTTGATTTTTAAAAAATCCTTCTTCAGTGAGCATCTACTGTATGAGCCGAACCTCCATGGCAAATTTCAACTCTCTATCTATTGCCGTTCCAGAGATACAGTAACAATGGTTCCAAACGCCCGCACCCCATTCGGCCCCCTTAGGGGTTGATTTTTAGAAAATCCTTCTTCAGTGAGCATCTACTGTATGAGCCGAACCTCCATGGCAAATTTCAACTCTCTATCTATTGCCGTTCCAGAGATACAGTAACAATGGTTACAAACGCCCGCACCCCATTCGGCCCCCTTAGGGGTTGATTTTTAAAAAATCCTTCTTCAGTGAGCATCTACTGTATGAGCCGAACCTCCATGGCAAATTTCAACTCTCTATCTATTGCCGTTCCAGAGATACAGTAACAATGGTTACAAACGCCCGCACCCCATTCGGCCCCCTTAGGGGTTGATTTTTAAAAAATCCTTCTTCAGTGAGCATCTACTGTATGAGCCGAACCTCCATGGCAAATTTCAACTCTCTATCTATTGCCGTTCCAGAGATACAGTAACAATGGTTACAAACGCCCACACCCCATTCGGCCCCCTTAGGGGTTGATTTTTAAAAAATCCTTCTTCAGTGAGCATCTACTGTATGAGCCGAACCTCCATGGCAAATTTCAACTCTCTATCTATTGCCGTTCCAGAGATACAGTAACAATGGTTCCAAACGCCCACACCCCATTCGGCCCCCTTAGGGGTTGATTTTTAAAAAATCCTTCTTCAGTGAGCATCTACTGTATGAGCCGAACCTCCATGGCAAATTTCAACTCTCTATCTATTGCCGTTCCAGAGATACAGTAACAATGGTTACAAACGCCCACACCCCATTCGGCCCCCTTAGGGGTTGATTTTTAAAAAATCCTTCTTCAGTGAGCATCTACTGTATGAGCCGAACCTCCATGGCAAATTTCAACTCTCTATCTATTGCCGTTCCAGAGATACAGTAACAATGGTTACAAACGCCCACACCCTATTCCACCCCCTTAGAGGTTGATTTTCGAAAAATCCTTTCTTAGTGGACCTCTACACCCCCCAAGGAACCTATATTCCAAATTTCATTTTCCTATCTTCAGTGGTTTAGGCTGTGCGTTGTCTGTCAGTCAGTCAGTCAGTAAGTCAGTCAGTCACGGAACAGTTTTATATATATAGATAACAGCAGCAATCAGGTATTGCGTCGAAGACCGAAAACGTGGTCAGCGACGCCGCCATGTTTTTCTCAACTGTGCCTCGCGACTTCCGGCCGCCATCTTATGCATTGCCGAGCGAACTTTATTTGCAAGCATTTACGTTGGCAGTTTGCCATTTTTGAGCGTAATATATCGCGTAAAATCTCGGCCTCTGCGATCCAAGGCCATAAAAGTTCTTCGTTATGTTGTTAAGTGACAATTGAAATATTATTTGTTCCGTCGCTGTATAGCGATTTACATAAATGCGTGATCGTATAAAAAACTCGCTTTGTCACGACCACGGTCTTACATACAGGTCTGGAAACTCCGCCGATTTGGTTGGAACGTTTTCGGGCCAATATTTGTTTCTCGAAGCTGCCACAAGTAAGGCGCTGACATACTGGGGTCGCGCGTCGCGCATGCGCGGATAGGTTCCCATCCCCACCCGCGCGCAGCGGAACCTATCCGCGCGTGTGCGATGCGTGACCCCAGTACGTCAGCGCCTTACTTGTGGCAGCTCCGAGAAACAAATATTTGCCCGAAAACGTTCCACCCCCACCACCGGATAATTGACGGAGTTTCCAGACCTGTATGTAAGACCGTGGTCACGACCCGTTGAAATAATAACGCGTCGTGGTGTTCGTGGCTGATAGCCGTAAATATCGGTAATATCAACGCTATTGAGCGCTTCGTCTATAAAACTCGTAATATAAAATTGTCTCGTTAAAATTCGTATGCTTGAAAGCGTGTTGGTGCGTTTATTATCGAAAATCGCAATTTTCTTCATTCATCGCTTCCGAGCGATTCGCCGATATAACTCATAATATAAAATTGCCTCGTTTGATTCGTATAAATGAATGCGTATTGCCGCGTTTATAATTAATAATCGAAATTTCGTTCCGTTTCATGGAAAATATATCGATCGTGTAAAATCGGTGTCAGTAAATCGTGTCGCATTTCTGATAAAGAATCGTTATTGTCATCAAGTTCTGCACCCGAACGAACCAATTCGCATATATGCGTGATGTGAAATTCAAGTCATATCAAATCTTCGCGTTAGCAACATGAATGTGAAACTACCTTCAGAGAGATAAAGGGTGTCTTTGGTCCCCGGCCAATTGATTTCGTCGATATCTAATTCACAATAAATCTTTGTCCAATTTGTCGAAAACATCATTATAAATATTGAGTTAGTTGATTGTCACGGTTACCTCATTGAGCTACATCCTCGGGTCACCTCCCTTTTCCTTGTTTTTAAAAATAAAATATAAATAGTTACAAATTAAAAGTGACCAATAAATTTGTCACAGTACGTACGTATGTGATCAATTTTTTGTTAACGATTTCTGCAAAACTAACGACGCGATCGGAATGATCGATGATGCAATCGGTGTGTCTTGCTAGAACTTAGAGCTGATAGAGGGATCCAAAGAAATTTTTTTTTTTTTCAACTTTTTAAAATTTTTTTTTTTTTTTTGAGATTTTTTTAACTTCCCGATTATAGAAGACACGATTAATATCTCGGATCAAAGAGGAGAACGGTTGACCGCAAAATTCTGAGCCGCAGGTCTACCCTACCAAGTTTTATTCGACAGAACAATTCGGCCCCCAAACAATACACACAGATGAGTAGGGAGATTGGTACAGAGGCCTATTCTCTTGTGGTAAACCACTTTCCATTCGCTGAGGAAAAAGTGGGCGTAGCCCGTCCCACACTTTCAAGAAGGAGGGAAGAGCCGCATCCAACGGGTGGCACAATCAAACACGGATGTGACCGTTCGAGCGCATTCAATAACAGCTGGGGCTGCAGGACATCGAGAGGCAAACGCGGAATCCACAAGACGACCGGCGATAGCCCGACTTGAGGGTCTCCGCAAGCGCTTCGCTTACCATGCCAGGGCCGAATATCAAATAGGGGCTCGCGTGGACTACTATCATTCTACTCAGAGTTCTTATTGTTGGTTAATTCTTAGTATACTCACTACATTATATTTCTCTACTGGTGCCCAGAACATTTGCAAGATAATTTTGTGAGTATACTAAAAATTAATCAAGAGTAAGAACTCAGTAGCCCACGCAAGCCTCTACTTGATATTCGGCCCTGGCGTGGTAAGCGATGCACTCGCGGAAACCCCTGGTCGGGCTACCGCCGGTCGTCTTGTGGATTCTGCACTCTCACACATATAAGTTGATATATCAAAAACCCGATGATATTCTTCGATTTTTCTCCGACGGATCGAGAGCTGAAATCTTACGGCTTCATTTGATAATGAATATTAAGATCTGACTGCTCTCGTTATTTTTATATATCTGTGTTGAGGATTATGCTTGAAGGAGATCGGAACGGTGTTAAAGAAAGAAATATTCGGACACAGTAATACGAGTAACAAAAGATACGTCTTTATTAGTCCTGGTATTACCGCCAACTGACTGGATTGTACCGGTGCAGAAAGTAGAGCGCCTGGCGCATTAACATTAGTTTAGGCTGGCGCATGCGTACGACGCGCGAGAACTATTTATTCCCAACACTCCCGCCGTTTCAGTGCGTCGCAAGTCTTATACCTAAACCGGTACATAATAACTGAAACTGATTCTTTGAAAGCGCTTTGGTGAATATATCAGCCAACTGCTGATCCGTAGGAACATATACCACCGAGATTTCCCCACTTTCTACAGTTTCCCGAACATAATGATATTTGATATCTATATGCTTCGTTCGTTTGTGGCATTCCGGATTTTCGATTAGTCGAATTGCACTTTGATTGTCCACTCGCAATACTGTCGCGGCATTCGGTAGACACCCGAGATCGTTTAATAATTTTCTGAGCCAAATGGCTTCTTTTGCAGCCGCTGCTGCCGCAACATACTCAGCCTCCGTTGTGCTAAGTGTGACTAGCTTTTGTCTTTGGGACGACCACGTCACGATCCCGTTTGACAGGCAAAACGCATACCCTGTAGTAGACCTTCGTGTCTCCACGTTACTCGCGAAATCCGAATCTGAAAAACCCTGTAACTCCGAGTTACTCCCGCCGCTTGTGTACATTATACCAACTTTAGTTGTTCCGATCAAGTACCGGTAAATTCTTTTAACCGCTTGCCAATGACTCTCGTTGTGGTTACTCAAATATTTGCTGACTAAGTTCACGGAATACGCAATATCCGGCCTCGACACAACTGCAAGAAACATCAACGAACCTACCGCTTCCCGGAACGGTACTGTACTTGTCTCTACATCATCGCGATCATTCGGAACTAACCTCGCGTGTGGATCGGCAGAAATACTCGCCGCTTTTGCATCAATCATCTTAAATTTGTTGAGAATTTTCTTTACGTAGGCCTCCTGATGCAAGAAAACTGTTTTCTCTTCACGATTTCTTTCTATTTGTACCCCGACAAATATTTTCCCATCCCCGAGTGTAAGTTCGAACGCATTTTTCAATGATTTTACTACCGACTCGAGGGCTTTACTCGTTTTTGCTGCGATGACCCCGTCATCTACAAAAAGCGCTAAAAATACATCTACACCGTCAACGCAACCCCGAAAGATACACTTGTCAGCTTCCGTTTCGCGGAAACTGTACTTCTCCAAGAACTTCCGAAATTTTTCGTTCCAGCAGCTGGGTGCCTGCTTTAAACCGTACAAAGATTTGTTCAGTTTACACACGAAGTCACATTTCTCTTCTTTCTTCACGTTGAGCCCCTCCGGTATTTCTATGTAGATTTCTTTCTTCAATTCGCCATGAAGAAAGGCTGTTCTCACATCAAACTGTGTGAGCTCCAAGTCCTGTTCAGCCACCAAGGCCAATAGAACTCTTAACGAGTCGTATCTCACGACCGGCGAAAAAGTCTCGGTATAGTCGAGCCCCTCTTTCTGTTGAAATCCACGAGCACAGAGTCTTGCTTTGTACCGGTACACATCACCTGACGTGTCTCGGATGACCTTGAACACCCACTTCGAATCTATGGGCTTCCGATCTCTTTCTCTCGGTACAATTGACCAAGTCTCGTTTTGTTCATGCGCGTCGAATTCCTCCTGTATAGCTTCGGCCCAATTTTCTGCCTCAGCACTGTTCATCGCCTCCTTGAACGAGTTAGGCGGATTATACTCTGCAAAATCAATCACATACCTCGCTGGCAGCTTGATGTTGTGTCAATCCAGCAACTGTCTAACCTGATTAGGCTGCTCGAGATCTTCTCGTTGCGCGTTTCTGTCAGGTTCTCCCTGAGCTTCCTCGAACTCTTCCTCGTCGTCTTCCTCGGGAACTTCTGCCGCGTCTTCATCTTGAGCAACCGGAAAGATGTATTCGAATTCTTCCTTCTTCGTTGCCCCAAGCTGCGATCCTTCGTTGAACGTGACATCTCTTGACACTGTTATTCGTTTGGTCTGTGGATTATACAAACGGTAATTCATTGAATCATTCTGATACCCAACCAAGATCAATTTAGCAGCTTTCGGATCTAGTTTCTTACGAAACTGTTTGTCGATATGCATGTACGCATCTGACCCGAACACACGAAAATGAGACACATCTGGTGTTTTTCCAAACCAGATTTCGTACGGTGTTTTCTCATTACCGGTAGCTAGTACCCGATTGAGTACGGTAACTGCTGTACCGACTGCTTCAGCCCATAGCGACAGAGGAAGTTTCTTCGCTGTTATCATCGTGCGAGCGCTCTCGACGATCGTCCTATTATCACGCTCAGCTCTCCCGTTTTGCTGAGGAGTATAAGGTGCCGTGTTTATCAGCTCGAGCCCTCGAGCCCCTAGATATTGCTTCATCTCTCGATTGCAATACTCCCGACCGTTGTCCGTACGTAACACCTTCATCGGTTTCCCAAACTTGTTGTCGATTAACCTCTCGTATTTCTTGAAAATATCGAAAACATCAGATTTGCGTTTCATGAAATAAACATACCGAAATCCTGATGCGTCGTCCTTGAAGGTTATGCAGTACCTCGCACCGCCTATCGACTCCACAGAGAATGGTCCGCATACATCTAAGTGTATGTATTCTCCGGGCTTTGTGTTTCTTTTTGTCTCGTTCTTCGTGAACGGTAACCTGTGTGCTTTTCCGAGAGCACACGATTCACAGAAGAAATCGTCAACGTCAGCTAATTTCACACCGTGAATTAGTCCCTTTTGCGCCATCTCTCTTAGCACTTTATTGTTCACATGTCCCATGCGCTTGCCAGATACGCAAGTTCACTGTTGACACATTTACTTCACTCGTGACACTTGGTTTTCTTGCTTTGAACAGCATTCGGTAAATTTTATTGTCTTGTTTTACACCGACACCGAAAATTTCACCGTCACGATTTATTGTCACGTGTTTTTTTTTTAACAGAACCTCAAACCCCTTTGACGTACACACGCCGACTGACAATAGATTTTTCCGAAGTTTGGGTACATAAAGCACGTCGTTTATTCGCGCTTCACACCATCTGCCGTTCACAAGTCTATCTATGAGCACCGTGCCGGTACCTGTAACCTCACACACGCCGTTATCCCCGAGCGATATCGTCTCGCCACTCCTAGGGTAAAACTCGCTGTACCACTCCCGTCGGTAAGTAACGTGTCTCGAGGCACCACTGTCGGTAATCCATACATCACTTGCGTCGGCTGCCATGAGCCGTTCAACGGCCTCACTAGATGGCACTGTCGCTGTTTCCGCGCACCTGACGTAACGACAAAGACACACTCGCGAGAACTATTACCGGTTTTTTCCATTTTCTTTTTCCGGCAATCACAAGCATAGTGGCCTTTTCTTTTGCAATAAAAGCACTCGACATTGGCCTTTCTATTTTCAGAGTTTCTTTCGCTGTCTTTATTTTCACTTGTGGCGAACTTTTTCTTCTTGTTCCCACCAAGACTCACAGCGGCTAACGCTCGAGTGACGTCGTCATCACCTTCGAGTCGTTTTTCCGCTTTCAATAACCGTTCTAAAAGATTTTCTAGCGACTGGCTAGCTTCCGGTACACTGTCCCACGCTGTCTGGAGAGCATTGTATTTCGACGGTAGACTTCCGAGAATCTTCGCCATGATGGCTGTGTCCGAAACTGCTTCCCCCAGATCCTTCAGCTGAGACGCCATGGGACGGCTGATGCACAACCGACTCATTTGAATCCATGCGGTAACCGTGGAATTTTTGCAGCAAGAGCATTTTGTTCGATGCTGACTTCTGTTCGTGAATTCTCACTAGTTTGTCCCACATTCCCTTCGCTGTAGCGCACTCGAGCGAACAGTCGAGTTGGGAATCTTCAATCGAGGACGAAATTATGCACATGGCCGTCGCGTTGTCTTTCACCCACTTTCTGCCGTCGGCCGAGTTAGCCTCTGCCGGCATCGCTCGCGCGCCCGTTACGACATCTTGAATCGAGTTTGCGATGAGCATCGAATTCATTCTAAATTTCCATGCTTGAAAATTAGAGCCATCAAACTTCTTGATGTTCTTAAACAGAGTTGGTTCCGACATTTCCGTTCGATTATTATTCGCTACGCGGATACCGGTACGTTACGGTACGTACACCACGATACTGCAATGGCGACCACGTGTCGACCAGCGGGAAAAGATTTAATCGAGATACACACTTTCTTCCAACTGTTTTCTCGCTTCAACAGACTGATTTTTCCGCAGACTGCTTGTCTGGGCCCATAACCTGTTGAGGATTATGCTTGAAGGAGATCGGAACGGTGTTGAAGAAAGAAATATTCGGACACAGTAATACGAGGAACAAAAGATACGTCTTTATTAGTCCTGGTATTACCGCCAACTGACTGGATTGTACCGGTGCAGAAAGTAGAGCGCCTGGCGCATTAACATTAGTTTAGGCTGGCCCATGCGTACGACACGCGAGAACTATTTATTCCCAACATATAGGCATCGGTCCGGGCCACCCGCCCTCAGATTCTTTTCAAATTTTTTTGGGATGTAGTCCTTGATGACCTAATATGTGCCGGAGTTTTTTTTCATTTTCCAATTTAATTTCATAGTATTCTATCGGAGAATTAAAATTACACTTAGAATGCATTTCTATGTGAAATTTTCTCAACTTTCTGAAAAAAATATTGATGCTCAGTTTGGAATAACACAAAGCTCTCAAAATCGAACTTTAATAATAAAAAGCTATTTTTCGGCCATTGCGCACGTTTGAAATTTTTTTTCAATATTTTTTTCAGAAAGCTGAGAATATTTCACATGTAACACGTCATATTCACGTTAGGATCTCTGAAAAAACTGCTAGATTCGATGCAAGTTCAAAAATTCAATGATAAACCAAATTTTATTTTCTCCATTCAAAATGTATACATTCTTTTTCAATCCTCATGAGCTATCGATCACTTTAAATTTTTCTTTTGCATAGAAATGCAATGTCTTGACTACTCCCAATATCTTGCAAAGAACAACAGTTATACGATTATTTATACAAGGAAATGAAAAATAGGCCTTAACATTTCTTGAAAATATTGCTTTAATTGCAAAATAGTTTTTATTCATCTTCAAAAACTTCAACAATAGAAAAATTCGAAGAATTCGACATAGGCCTTACAATAGCGGAACCTAAGTTATGAGGATTGGTTTGAGAGAACAAATCAAAGTCTGTCGAATATCGACGTTGTGTTTGTTAAGAGGACGAAATATTTTGAATTAAAGCCAACGTTAGATGAACGAGCATCTCACCCGAAATCGATCAACGGGACCCGATCAATTTGCAACATTACGCCAATTAGTAATAACTTAGGTTCCGCTATTGTAAGGCCTGTGTCGAATTCTTCGAATTTTTCTATTGTTCAAGTTTTTAAAGACGAATAAAAACTATTTTGCAATTAAAGGAATATTTTCAAGAAATGTTGAGACCTATTTTTAATTTCATTGTATAAATAATCGTATAACTTTCTTTCTCTGCAGAATATTGGGAGTAGTCAAGACATTGCATTTCTATGTAAAAGATAAAAATTTTAAATGATCGATAGCTCATGAGGATTGAAGAAGAATTTAAACATTCCCTAGCAGATTGAGTGCCTATCAAATCACCATAAAAATGCCTAAGGCATTTTGGTAGGCACGTTTGTTCAAAACGTGCCCGTGAATGCCCATAAATGACTATCATCCAAAATGCCGAAATGTGACGGCATTTTTAGGCACTCATCGGCATTTTTAGGCACTCTTCGGCATTTTTAGGCACCCAGCGGCATTTTTTTCACCGTTCACCGGAGCTGTTAGGCATTCACCGGCATTCTTTTTTCGGTAAATGCCTAAAAAAATGCCTTTTGGGTAGAAATTCGGGGTTGGTCACTCTTAGGCCCTTACCGTCACGATTTGAACAAAAATGCCTACCAAAGTGACCGTGAATGCCTTAAATAACCCCGGCATTTAGCCAGTCACTGATAGGCATTTCAATGAGCATCAATTGGCATTTACTACGGCACTCAAGCTGCTAGGGTTTTGAATAGAGAAAATAAAATTTGGTTAATTATTGAATTTTAGAACTTTCATCGATTCTAGCAGTTTTTACAGAGATCTCAACGTGGATTTGACGTATTATGTGTGGAATTTTTTCAGCTTTTTGAAAACAATATTGAAAAAAAAATTTCAGACATGCGCAATGGCCGAAAAATAGCTTTTTATTATTAAAGCTCGATTTTGAGAGCTTTATGCTATTCCAAACTGAGAATCAATATTTTTTTCAGAAAGTTGACAAAATTTCACATAGAAATGCATTCTAAGTGTAATTTTAATTCTGCGATACAATACTATGAAATTAAATTGGAAAAAAAAATTCCGGCACATATATTCCGGCACCAAAGACTACATCCCAAAAAAATTTGGAAAGAATTTGAGGGGGGGGTGTCCCGGAAAAATCCTATAGTTTACGGAACTCTTCATACATTATAATTTTTATGGAAACAAGTTGCAAGTTGTAATTTTGGTCAACATTTCTTCTGTTTCTTTCCTTTCAACTTTCTTCCAATTTCGCAAAGAATCCCCGGACATGGAAGTGGAAAAATCCTAGGTGGCTGTTGACAGGTTTCTGGTACTGGAGCCTTCCTGAAAATGTCAAGAATAATTTTGAGTTATTGATTAATTATCTGGTTAGTTCGATTAAGTGTAGAAGCATAAGCCGAGTCTTCAGGAACATTAACGTCGAACATAACAATCAGTAATAGTTCGTTTAATTTGCAACTATAACTTTAAATTTTGTTCTCGTTCTTTTGCCAAATCTACCGAATTATCCTCCCAATATCTGCGTACAATCAATAAAAACTATTATGTATTGAACTCTATTATAGTGCTTCGAAACGATCGTCAAAGCTTAAGAGAGTTTTGAATGATGGTGAATGGTAAGTACTATTACGATGTTATAAAATAACGTTTCCACCGCTAGTGCGTTGTCCAAAGCGAAAAGATTTTAATTTGTTTTAATTTTCATTTAACGCTTTTCGGTCTTCAAAATATAAAATAGAAAAATTTCACAGCTCGTTCCCTAAACTGAAGCCCCACATATTATGTTGGTGAGATCTACAAATTGCTGAACCGAAAAAAACCTTCAAAACATAATTGAAACGACATAATAAAAAAATCCAGTGTTTTTGAATAGGACATTTTAAAGGCTATAGGGCGTGGGTTAGCGATCGAGTAGAGGTATGCAATTTAATCCACATTTTTTTATACCTCGAACGGTTCTAGAGGATGAGAGCATGAAAAATGCAAAATGATCTCTTTACAGGACACCGTATATATATATGGGGGCAAAACTTACACTGAGGTAAACCCCGATCAGAGCTTCAACGCTATCGGAAACGGACTTGTCCGGAACCACCTGAACGTCCAAAAAACTTTGCATCTCGTTTTGCGTACTGTTGTCGTTCCACGATAATACTCGTGCTTGCATCGCCAAAAGCGTGTGATCCGATCGATTTCCCGACAATTCCTCGCTCGGTGGTATCGTCAATTCATAAAGCACGTTTGGCAATATCTGGAACGTTTTTCATACCTCAATAATTATTTTTTTCCACGAAACCAATATAAAAACAAAAAAAAAAGGAATCGAACAATAACAAATTTGCAGATTCGTAAGCGTAGATTTTTCTTTTCTCAAATGAAATCTCGTTGGCGATAATATAGTCTAGTTTAGTGATATCTACAACATTTTTTATCCTCTAATAATTATTTCCCTCCGCGAAGCCAAAAAAAAAAGAAAAAAAGAAAACCAAAAATCACTAATTTGCGGACTCGTAAGCCTAGATTTTTAATTTCTCAAACTAAATCTAGTTTTCGATAGTTCAGTTTAGTCTACTCGGGTGATATTTACAACTTCTTTTATCGTTCAATAATTATTTTTCTCTACGAAGTAAAAAAAAAGAAAACCAAAAATCATTAATTTGCGGATTCGTAAGCGTAGATTTTTCTTTTCTCGTATAAAATCTAGTTAAAATTTGTATCGTTGGAATGTCGATGATAATTCGAACCTTTTCGCTGCGTTACAATTGTTGAAGCGGTCGTGGGGCGCAAAAAGGCGGCGCTGTAAAGTTGCTCGGAGACGCGAAATCATCGACTTTCATGTTTTATATTAATGTCGATTACTTTTGAAGGGTGATACCAAAGAAATGCCGACATCACCCAATTGAGAAACACCCCAAAACACACATATATTTTTTCTGAATGTGATTTTTAGATGGTTTGGGACATTCTGAACACATTTTCGTAAACATCTCAGAAATTTTTTGTTTCCAAAACAAAGCTTTTCTCTACGGGGAAGCAAAAATGAAAGAAATCTTAAATCGTCTCACTTTCTGGCTATCTTCGCGCTCTTCAGCTGAATCATTCCAATATCTCCCTTGAGTTCGAGATTCTCGACGTTCTTCGTCTCCATCTGCAGCTGTACGGCAAGATCGAGAGTCGCTCTTCGCATGTTCCAAATGAAAGAGGATTGAAAAAAATGTGACCAGGTATAAACACACAATCATGGCCGATCGACTGAAATTGTGAATAAACATTATTACTATTATTGCTCCTTTATAGAGAAATGTTATGTGACAGTCGGATTTGCAGGGAAAGCAAGCGCGCTAGCAGGAGAAGCTTTTTTCGTTAAACGTCGATAACTTTGCAAAAAACAATGATTTGATAATGTTTTCTATAATATCAATGTAGGGGTGATTGAATGTGAATAATTAGTATGAATGATAACTTAAAGTAAAATATGAGTAATGTGAGTAAATTATTGGAATGAAATTTAAAAAAAAAAAAACAAATTGATGTAAATAAATTATTCAAAATTAAACATCATACTTCACAATCTGAATAACATGTGAATATTCAATTAGCAAACCAACAGCATTAACCCCACTCCAGCCGTACCTCATTCAAATAAAAAGTTTATTCATAATTTGATTTATGATCGGTGATTTTGGTGAATTCAATATTTTGAATCGTAGTAATTTCTTTACTCAAACATTGATATTCCATATTATCTTTATGTTTAAGTAATGACGGTTCACGACTGAATTGAGAGAAGTAAAGAAATAAATAGGATTCAAAATATCGAATCCATCGAAATGACCGATCAGAAATCAAACTATGAATAAGCTAAGATGATCCCTTGAATTATTTCATCCTATTCAAATTTATTTTATCAAAAATATTTTTTATAACATACTTGTTATAATATATATTTTTTTAAGTTCTGTTTTTTTTTCGCATCCAAGTTTTTTTTTGCAGTCAGGAGTTTTTTTTTAATTAAAATTTTTTTTTTCTTAACAAATATTCTTAGAAATAACTTTTTATTATAAAACTTGATTAGTTATATATTTTTATAAACTTGAGACATAGCTAGAACCAAAAAGTGCAAGTTTGTACCAAATTCTAGTGAGATATCTCAAAAATGGCACGAGCTAGAAAGAGCGCAGCGGGTTTTACACCTTTCAAAATTCTTTAAAACAAAAGCACTGCAAGCATATTTGTCAAATTCAGTAACAAGTATCTCCCTGTAGTTGTACAACATTCTACTGAATTTGAGCTCCATATCTTTAAAATTTTGGGAGCTAGACTGAAGATAAATTTTTATGTTTTTAAAAAATTACATAAAAACAAAAGAACTACATGGATTTTTCTAAAAATTTAATCCTGCTATGCGCCTTAAACCTTGTACATGTCTGCCAAATTGCAGTTCAATATTTCAAGCCGTTCTCAAGTTGTAAACGTTGCAACAATGTTGCACACACACACACAAACACATATATATATACATCCGTACATTTTTCCTCAATGTGATTTATCGGCGTTTTGGGATATGCTTAACAAGCTTACATAAAAATCTGGAAAAATCACTTTTCACGAAAACAAAGCTTCCTCTATGAGGAAGCAATAAATAAATAATTTACATCAATGTTAAAGAAAAAGTTACTCACATTCACTCAGTGGGATGCAACGATCGATGACGACCAAACTCGATAAGGAGATCGATCATGGAAAATTGTCATGGAAAGAACGAACAGTGACGGTAAAGAGACTAATATTAAATATTCGTATAATATATGGGGTATTCCATACGAACTGAACCCCCTTTTCAGCCGATGTTTTTTTATTCTCTCGAAATTGAAAGGAGTTGAAGTATGACGAGAAATAGTGGTTGACTCCAAATCGTAGGCCTCTAGGTTTATTTCTCACTATACTTCTGTAATTGGTATTTTTACTACTTTCGAAGGTTTCGAGGTGTGGTGAGTCTTTATTTCTGAATTAAATTGATGTTGTCACGAGTGTTTTGGAACAGAATTTTCCTGTTCTTTCATATGAAATTATGAGATCTCAGTATCAAAAATGTTTTCTTATGATTTGAGGCAAAAAAACACAAAAAATTTCATATCTGGAAAATAATATTTTTTTTCTTGGTCCCAATTTTTTGTAATATTCCCATGATTATTCTGAAGCTACTGTATAAATTTTATGATGGAACTCAGAAATGTACGGTACCCAGAAATTTTGGAATATTATGAAAAATCAGAAATACCCGTATTTCTGTATTTCTGATTTTTTATAATATTCCCAAATTATTATTATTTATGAAGGAATATTATGAAAAATCAGAGATACAGAAATACGGGTATTTCTGATTTTT
>CAXAQZ010000555.1:2500-77978 GCA_963971145.1 Sussaba pulchella | reverse complement strand
AAGGAATATTATGAAAAATCAGAGATACAGAAATACGGGTATTTCTGATTTTTCATAATATTCCAAAATTTTTGGGTACCGTAAATTTCTGAGTTCCATCATGAAATTTATACAGTAGCTTCAGAATAATCATGGGAATATTACAAAAAATTGGGACCAAGAAAAAAAATATTATTTTCCAGATATGAAATTTTTTGTGTTTTTTTGCCTCAAATCATAAGAAAACATTTTTGATACTGAGATCTCATAATTTCATATGAAAGAACAGGAAAATTCTGTTCCAAAACACTCGTGACAACATCAATTTAATTCAGAAATAAAGACTCACCACACCTCGAAACCTTCGAAAGTAGTAAAAATACCAATTACAGAAGTATAGTGAGAAATAAACCTAGAGGCCTACGATTTGGAGTCAACCACTATTTCTCGTCATACTTCAACTCCTTTCAATTTCGAGAGAATAAAAAAACATCGGCTGAAAAGGGGGTTCAGTTCGTATGGAATACACCATATATTATACCAATATTTAATATTAGTCTCTTTACCGTCACTGTTCGTTCTTTCCATGACAATTTTCCATGATCGATCTCCTTATCGAGTTTGGTCGTCATCGATCGTTGCATCCCACTGAGTGAATGTGAGTAACTTTTTCTTTAACATTGATGTAAATTATTTATTTATTGCTTCCTCATAGAGGAAGCTTTGTTTTCGTGAAAAGTGATTTTTCCAGATTTTTATGTAAGCTTGTTAAGCATATCCCAAAACGCCGATAAATCACGTTGAGGAAAAATGTACGGATGTATATATGGGGTATTCCTGGGAATTTCGGCAACTTCGGCGAGTTGGGTCAAAATTTTTGCCCCCCAATTTTTTTAATTAATATATGTTGGAAATAAAGTGACACGTATTTCGGCGTTTTTTATTTTGAGCCCCCACTTTCGAAATACAGTCAAATGAAGTTTTTGAAGTATTGACCACATTCAGTCATTCAAATCGATATATCTTAGCAACGGTTAGTGATAACTCGAAAAACCGCGGGTCTTTTTTTTCGTTTTTGAACGCTCTATACAATCAAAACATTTACGATTATGTTGCACAAATTCAATAATTATTTATAAACAATTCAAAATTGAAAATGAAACAAAACAAAAAAAATACCCTTAATTTCTGAAATGTATTTTTTTTTTAATTCCTTGAACAAAAACGAAAATTTAGCCACCTTGAACTTTTTGGGCCGACGCTTCGTTCGGGAACTATAGATTTTTTTGTCACAAAAAACCTCTAAATGTTTACCCGGTTGTTAAGAAAAAAAGCTACAACTTTCGAACGAAGCGTCGGCCCAAGTCCGGCCGGGTCTGAAAGTTTTTCTTTTCGTCCAAGGAATTTGAAAAAAAATCAAGTTCAATAATTAAGGGTACTTTTTTTTCATGCAAATTTTTACTAATAAAATACGTAAATTTACGGGTTTTTTGTGACAAAAAAATCTATAACTCCCGAACAAAGCGTCGGCCCAAAAAGTTCAAGGTGGCTAAATTTTTGTTTTTGTTCAAGGAATTGAAAAAAAATACATTTTAAAAATTAAGGGTACTTTTTTTGTTTTATTTTATTTTTAATTTTGAATTGTTTATAAATAAATGTTGAATTTGTGCAACATAATTGTAAATGTTTTCATCGTATAGAGCGTTCGAAACGAAAAAAAAAGATCCGTCATTTTTTAAGTTATCACTAACCGTTGCTGAGATATATCGATTTGAATGACCGAATGTGGTCAATACTTCAAAAACTTCATTTGACTGTATTTTAAAAGTGGGGGTTCAAAATAAAAAACGCCGAAATACGTGTCTCGTTATTTTCAACACATATTAATGAAAAAAATTGGGGGGCAAAAATTTTGACCCAACTGTCCGACGTTGCCGAAATTCCCAGGAATACCCCATATATATATATGTGTGTGTGTGTGTGTGTGTGTGCAACATTGTTGCAACGTTTACAACTTGAGAACGGCTTGAAATATTGAACTGCAATTTGGCAGACATGTACAAGGTTTAAGGCGCATAGCAGGATTAAATTTTTAGAAAAATCCATGTAGTTCTTTTGTTTTTATGTAATTTTTTAAAAACATAAAAATTTATCTTCAGTCTAGCTCCCAAAATTTTAAAGATATGGAGCTCAAATTCAGTAGAATGTTGTACAACTACAGGGAGATACTTGTTACTGAATTTGACAAATATGCTTGCAGTGCTTTTGTTATAAAGAATTTTGAAAGGTGTAAAACCCGCTGCGCTCTTTCTAGCTCGTGCCATTTTTGAGATATCTCACTAGAATTTGGTACAAACTTGCACTTTTTGGTTCTAGCTATGTCTCAAGTTTATAAAAATATATAACTAATCAAGTTTTATAATAAAAAGTTATTTCTAAGAATATTTGTTAAGAAAAAAAAAATTTTAATTAAAAAAAAACTCCTGACTGCAAAAAAAAACTTGGATGCGAAAAAAAAACAGAACTTAAAAAAATATATATTATAACAAGTATGTTATAAAAAATATTTTTAATAAAATAAATTTGAATAGGATGAAATAATTCAAGGGATCATCTTAGCTTATTCATAGTTTGATTTCTGATCGGTCATTTCGATGGATTCGATATTTTGAATCCTATTTATTTCTTTACTTCTCTCAATTCAGTCGTGAACCGTCATTACTTAAACATAAAGATAATATGGAATATCAATGTTTGAGTAAAGAAATTACTACGATTCAAAATATTGAATTCACCAAAATCACCGATCATAAATCAAATTATGAATAAACTTTTTATTTGAATGAGGTACGGCTGGAGTGGGGTTAATGCTGTTGGTTTGCTAATTGAATATTCACATGTTATTCAGATTGTGAAGTATGATGTTTAATTTTGAATAATTTATTTACATCAATTTGTTTTTTTTTTTTTAATTTCATTCCAATAATTTACTCACATTACTCATATTTTACTTCAAGTTATCATTCATACTAATTATTCACATTCAATCACCCCTACATTGATATTATAGAAAACATTATCAAATCATTGTTTTTTGCAAAGTTATCGACGTTTAACGAAAAAAGCTTCTCCTGCTAGCGCGCTTGCTTTCCCTGCAAATCCGACTGTCACATAACATTTCTCTATAAAGGAGCAATAATAGTAATAATGTTTATTCACAATTTCAGTCGATCGGCCATGATTGTGTGTTTATACCTGGTCACATTTTTTTCAATCCTCTTTCATTTGGAACATGCGAAGAGCGACTCTCGATCTTGCCGTACAGCTGCAGATGGAGACGAAGAACGTCGAGAATCTCGAACTCAAGGGAGATATTGGAATGATTCAGCTGAAGAGCGCGAAGATAGCCAGAAAGTGAGACGATTTAAGATTTCTTTCATTTTTGCTTCCCCGTAGAGAAAAGCTTTGTTTTGGAAAAAAAAATTTTCTGAGATGTTTACGAAAATGTGTTCAGAATGTCCCAAACCATCTAAAAATCACATTCAGAAAAAATATATGTGTGTTTTGGGGTGTTTCTCAATTGGGTGATGTCGGCATTTCTTTGGTATCACCCTTCAAAAGTAATCGACATTAATATAAAACATGAAAGTCGATGATTTCGCGTCTCCGAGCAACTTTACAGCGCCGCCTTTTTGCGCCCCACGACCGCTTCAACAATTGTAACGCAGCGAAAAGGTTCGAATTATCATCGACATTCCAACGATACAAATTTTAACTAGATTTTATACGAGAAAAGAAAAATCTACGCTTACGAATCCGCAAATTAATGATTTTTGGTTTTCTTTTTTTTTACTTCGTAGAGAAAAATAATTATTGAACGATAAAAGAAGTTGTAAATATCACCCGAGTAGACTAAACTGAACTATCGAAAACTAGATTTAGTTTGAGAAATTAAAAATCTAGGCTTACGAGTCCGCAAATTAGTGATTCTTGGTTTTCTTTTTTTCTTTTTTTTTTGGCTTCGCGGAGGGAAATAATTATTAGAGGATAAAAAATGTTGTAGATATCACTAAACTAGACTATATTATCGCCAACGAGATTTCATTTGAGAAAAGAAAAATCTACGCTTACGAATCTGCAAATTTGTTATTGTTCGATTCCTTTTTTTTTTTGTTTTTATATTGGTTTCGTGGAAAAAAATAATTATTGAGGTATGAAAAACGTTCCAGATATTGCCAAACGTGCTTTATGAATTGACGATACCACCGAGCGAGGAAATGTCGGGAAATCGATCGGATCACACGCTTTTGGCGATGCAAGCACGAGTATTATCGTGGAACGACAACAGTACGCAAAACGAGATGCAAAGTTTTTTGGACGTTCAGGTGGTTCCGGACAAGTCCGTTTCCGATAGCGTTGAAGCTCTGATCGGGGTTTACCTCAGTGTAAGTTTTGCCCCCATATATATATACGGTGTCCTGTAAAGAGATCATTTTGCATTTTTCATGCTCTCATCCTCTAGAACCGTTCGAGGTATAAAAAAATGTGGATTAAATTGCATACCTCTACTCGATCGCTAACCCACGCCCTATAGCCTTTAAAATGTCCTATTCAAAAACACTGGATTTTTTTATTATGTCGTTTCAATTATGTTTTGAAGGTTTTTTTCGGTTCAGCAATTTGTAGATCTCACCAACATAATATGTGGGGCTTCAGTTTAGGGAACGAGCTGTGAAATTTTTCTATTTTATATTTTGAAGACCGAAAAGCGTTAAATGAAAATTAAAACAAATTAAAATCTTTTCGCTTTGGACAACGCACTAGCGGTGGAAACGTTATTTTATAACATCGTAATAGTACTTACCATTCACCATCATTCAAAACTCTCTTAAGCTTTGACGATCGTTTCGAAGCACTATAATAGAGTTCAATACATAATAGTTTTTATTGATTGTACGCAGATATTGGGAGGATAATTCGGTAGATTTGGCAAAAGAACGAGAACAAAATTTAAAGTTATAGTTGCAAATTAAACGAACTATTACTGATTGTTATGTTCGACGTTAATGTTCCTGAAGACTCGGCTTATGCTTCTACACTTAATCGAACTAACCAGATAATTAATCAATAACTCAAAATTATTCTTGACATTTTCAGGAAGGCTCCAGTACCAGAAACCTGTCAACAGCCACCTAGGATTTTTCCACTTCCATGTCCGGGGATTCTTTGCGAAATTGGAAGAAAGTTGAAAGGAAAGAAACAGAAGAAATGTTGACCAAAATTACAACTTGCAACTTGTTTCCATAAAAATTATAATGTATGAAGAGTTCCGTAAACTATAGGATTTTTCCGGGACACCCCCCCCTCAAATTCTTTCCAAATTTTTTTGGGATGTAGTCTTTGGTGCCGGAATATATGTGCCGGAATTTTTTTTTCCAATTTAATTTCATAGTATTGTATCGCAGAATTAAAATTACACTTAGAATGCATTTCTATGTGAAATTTTGTCAACTTTCTGAAAAAAATATTGATTCTCAGTTTGGAATAGCATAAAGCTCTCAAAATCGAGCTTTAATAATAAAAAGCTATTTTTCGGCCATTGCGCATGTCTGAAATTTTTTTTTCAATATTGTTTTCAAAAAGCTGAAAAAATTCCACACATAATACGTCAAATCCACGTTGAGATCTCTGTAAAAACTGCTAGAATCGATGAAAGTTCTAAAATTCAATAATTAACCAAATTTTATTTTCTCTATTCAAAACCCTAGCAGCTTGAGTGCCGTAGTAAATGCCAATTGATGCTCATTGAAATGCCTATCAGTGACTGGCTAAATGCCGGGGTTATTTAAGGCATTCACGGTCACTTTGGTAGGCATTTTTGTTCAAATCGTGACGGTAAGGGCCTAAGAGTGACCAACCCCGAATTTCTACCCAAAAGGCATTTTTTTAGGCATTTACCGAAAAAAGAATGCCGGTGAATGCCTAACAGCTCCGGTGAACGGTGAAAAAAATGCCGCTGGGTGCCTAAAAATGCCGAAGAGTGCCTAAAAATGCCGATGAGTGCCTAAAAATGCCGTCACATTTCGGCATTTTGGATGATAGTCATTTATGGGCATTCACGGGCACGTTTTGAACAAACGTGCCTACCAAAATGCCTTAGGCATTTTTATGGTGATTTGATAGGCACTCAATCTGCTAGGGAATGTTTAAATTCTTCTTCAATCCTCATGAGCTATCGATCATTTAAAATTTTTATCTTTTACATAGAAATGCAATGTCTTGACTACTCCCAATATTCTGCAGAGAAAGAAAGTTATACGATTATTTATACAATGAAATTAAAAATAGGTCTCAACATTTCTTGAAAATATTCCTTTAATTGCAAAATAGTTTTTATTCGTCTTTAAAAACTTGAACAATAGAAAAATTCGAAGAATTCGACACAGGCCTTACAATAGCGGAACCTAAGTTATTACTAATTGGCGTAATGTTGCAAATTGATCGGGTCCCGTTGATCGATTTCGGGTGAGATGCTCGTTCATCTAACGTCGGCTTTAATTCAAAATATTTCGTCCTCTTAACAAACACAACGTCGATATTCGACAGACTTTGATTTGTTCTCTCAAACCAATCCTCATAACTTAGGTTCCGCTATTGTAAGGCCTATGTCGAATTCTTCGAATTTTTCTATTGTTGAAGTTTTTGAAGATGAATAAAAACTATTTTGCAATTAAAGCAATATTTTCAAGAAATGTTAAGGCCTATTTTTCATTTCCTTGTATAAATAATCGTATAACTGTTGTTCTTTGCAAGATATTGGGAGTAGTCAAGACATTGCATTTCTATGCAAAAGAAAAATTTAAAGTGATCGATAGCTCATGAGGATTGAAAAAGAATGTATACATTTTGAATGGAGAAAATAAAATTTGGTTTATCATTGAATTTTTGAACTTGCATCGAATCTAGCAGTTTTTTCAGAGATCCTAACGTGAATATGACGTGTTACATGTGAAATATTCTCAGCTTTCTGAAAAAAATATTGAAAAAAAATTTCAAACGTGCGCAATGGCCGAAAAATAGCTTTTTATTATTAAAGTTCGATTTTGAGAACTTTGTGTTATTCCAAACTGACCATCAATATTTTTTTCAGAAAGTTGAGAAAATTTCACATAGAAATGCATTCTAAGTGTAATTTTAATTCTCCGATACAATACTATGAAATTAAATTGGAAAATGAAAAAAAACTCCGGCACATATAGGTCATCAAGGACTACATCCCAAAAAAATTTGAAAAGATTCTGAGGGGGGGTGGCCCTGACCGATGCCTATAGTTTATGGAACTTTTCATATATAATAAATAGAATAAAAACGAATCTACGAATCTTAAGCCGAATAAAAAAAATTCTACAATAATAAATTTAGAATATTTAGAATAATTAACAATTGAGAATAAATAACAATGGTTGAAATATTTTTGACTTCAATTATTTATTATTCCATATCCACCAATACCAAACAATCAAACCAACCAATAGCACCAACCAAACGAGGCGAAATTCCTATTCATCCCATGAAGTTAGCAACAGTTCGGTATTTTTTTTTTGTTTCGCGATGTTGGCAGTACTAAATTGGTAGAATAGTGCATCAACCAATCAGAGCGACGGCCAAGACGACTGAATAACGCTATCTCGTTCAGCATTGAGTTTTAACCCACTGGTCGGATTCGTACTTGAGTGTCCACCCGATGTTGTGTGAACATAGCCACAACCCAAGCCGCCGGTGTCGACTAGACACCGCCCGTGCCAGGGGAATGGGAAGTACTATAAACTACAAAAAGAGGGCTCTGTACCAATCTCCCTACTCATCTCTGTATAAAGTATCGTGTGCACCTTGGAGGGGGGCCGTTTTAAACTTCGCACGCTTTTCGGAACTCGTCTCCGCCTCGCGCGCTCGGCTACGACTCGTTCCAAAAATGTCGCGCTGAGCCAACAACGCCCACTTTCCCTCCTTGGTACACAATGTACTATTTTTGCCACTTTTTCAAGTGAATGCAAAGGGTGAAAAATTATTTTCTTTCCAAAACAATAATTAAAACTCATACGCAATTACAGACAAAGTACAGAAAAAAAAAAAATATCACATCGAAGATAAAAAATCAGGCTAAATTACTGTGTCATTGATTCAGTTAGAAAAAAGTTTTTTGAGCCCAGGGACAACTTTGAAAAACGGAAAATTTTTTAAAAATGTTCTTTGCAACATTTCTCTCGATTGTCCGATGATCAATGGCCACAAAAAATAAATCATCATAAGATTTTGAAACTAGACATGTCAAGCTTAAAAATGCTTTTTTATTCATCACAGTACGACCATTTTCCGCAAAGTTACAGCCACGCAAAAATCACGTAAAAAATGAAAAATGTTCCGTTCCTTTAATTGTTTTGATTCATAGATTTTGCTGTGAAACTTCTGCGACTCATGAAGAACCAAATAATTGATGAAAAGTCAACGAACCTGAAGTATGTAACCGAAGATATAAACTACTAGGATTCCAGTAGCAATGGCGATGCTGCTCCAAGTGACCATGGTGCCTCTCCATTTGGGAGCAGCCACCTCGGCCGAATAGACGGTGGCTGGAACTGCCGCAAGACCGGTCGCTATACCACCGATCACTCGGCCTACCACAATCTGCGCGTAACTAGAAGACATGTAGATTAGCAACCATCCGACGAGGGAAAAAATCGATGTCACCAAAAGGCTCATTTTTCTTCCACGTTTCATGACAAAAATGCCCAAGATACAGCCCAACGGAGTTCCAATGGCCGCTGCACTGGCTGAAATACAAAACATATTTCATTATTCAATGAATCTGTACGTACATTTTGTTCATGTACAAATGTGAAATAATGACTGTGAATTAATTTTAAGAGCCGTTTTACACGATCCGTTTCTTGCCGATCATAGGAGCTTACCCACAACCGATAGATGATGCTAAAAGAAATGAAGAATAATCATGACAATAAATGATTTGAAGCATGTTGCTCATTTTTCTTCGATATACAATACTGATCTGTCGTTTCGTTATTGAATGAAAACTGACATTTTTTTAGCCCAAAAGCTAAAGGTGAGCAGAGGTGAGTTGAAATACAATCATTATTAATAATTTGGTCATTCGGCTCATTAACTTACCTATCCATGATGCTTGGTGGCCATCAATTTTGATCGTACTATTTTCAGACTGAAGTGTCGGTAGGACAACAGCACTGTAACCGAACCCCATGGCTGGGCCCAGGACGGATACGTTCGCTAAAAGACTCATCACCATCTGCAATTATTTTTGATAATTCATGAAAATTGCTATTAGATCATCGAAAATGTATTTTAAGTTACGAGATGACCTACAAAGCTATGAGGTACGAAGGAAAAAGAGAAAATCAGCTCCACACACGGCGTTATAATGATAGAAAAAGTCAAGTACCATGACCATCAGCGGCAAACAAAACAAGCTGTAAGTTAGAAATCGCAGTTTGCTTCCGCTGAAATTAGGATAATGCAGGTTCTCCTTTATGAGGAACTGTTTTTTCTCAATCGTGGCTTCCTCATAGAGGAATTCGTATATTACCCTCAATTCGGAATAAACAGCTTGCAAATTCCAGCTTGCAGCTTGCTTCCCACCAAAAATTCGTTTTTTTTTACCAATCTGCGCTTAATTGCATGCATAGTACAGCCAAAAGTAATACTTTCAACCTGTAGTCAACTAGGGTTCAATTGGTTGAAGGTAACATTATCTAGATCGATGAAGTCAATTTTGCAACGATTCAAAATCCTATAAATTCTGATCCTTTCAATTGACTTTATCAAGGTTCATAGATGCCACACCTAAACGATGTCCATATCGATGGTTTATATCTGTAGTGAGTTCATGTTTAATTAGTCGAAGCTAATGTTAGAACGAAGCCTGCATTTTTTTTTTAATTCAAAGTTACCAAATTCATTCAACTCATTTTTACAGAAATCACAGAAATATAAACTTCTCGATGTATTGCGCCCAAATTCAATAGTTAACATCCGTGAGTATCATCCTATTTGCGAAAAACCATTTCGACTCATATCTTCCAATTTGGAGTCGCTAGGGTGATAACCGACATTTTTGGGATCATTCGAACACGCCGTTAGATCCGCGTGGCTGCGACACTTGTTGCAAAAATGACAAAGTACATAGAGATTATTCGGCTCTACATGTATGCGAAATTCAATGATGTAGCGCGCACACACAAACACGCGCGCACATACGCACACACACACACCCACACACACACGGCATTTTCTGCCAATGTGATTTATGGATGTTCTAGAAAATGTTGAATGTGTTGTCATCAAAATGCCAATAAACGTTTCTTGAACCGTCACAAAGCTTCCTCTATGAGAAAGCAATAAGCAATCCATCTGTGATTGAATGGGAGCATTGAGGAATATTCTAAATGAAATGAAAATGTTATTACAATGACGGAGAAAAATACGAAACACTGTTTTGTGTGATATAGAAATCTGCGCGTATCTCCGTAGAAAAAATATTATCCGATCGGAGTTATTTATTTAATAATTTGTATAATAACGCCGGCATTGGCTCCAATAAACCAGATGACACAGCGACATTTTTGCAGCGTTACCATAGTATATAAATCAATTGCAATTAATTTCTCCAAGCGACAGCGAAAATTTTACATAAACATTACGTGGATCAACGCGAATTCCTAGCCAGAACGGAGCATTATATAAATAAAGCCGCTTGTGAGTAGACTCGGTGCGCCAGAGACGAATTAAGTATGATGCAAAAGTAACGGAGACACTTAGGGAAAAGATAGCTAGTCCGAAGTATGGGGGAAACATGTAATCGGGCGCTGAAGTCCTCAAAAGCCAGAGGTTCGAGTTCGTACTCAAATATATGGAATCTCATTCTATCGGAATTGGTAATTATTTTGACGGTATTTCTCAAATTTTTAAGAAAAACGCTATAATCATTTTAATCAAGGTCACTAATAAACATCAGTCGATAATTATCCAGCAATGATCCATCGATTATTTTGGCATATTTTGTATAGAGTTCACCCGATAGCTTATCAATACATTATCTACATCCGTTCGACCTTCCGATGAATCAATATTTTTTGTTCGATATCTAATTATACATCAGCGATAACACTGCATCTCGCGAAGTCATCTACTCGCGAAAATATTAATCTCGAAATTAGATGGCAAGAAATTTCATGGAATCACATAGAATTTATGAAAATCGATGTTCCAAAAATATCGCTAAAATCCCTTGAAATTGGAACGAAGTAAGTATGAAATCACGCGGTAGTAAATGTTATTTCTCTGAGAAATAAGCCATGAAATAATGCGTGACCGGTATGAAATCAAGATGAATTATGCGAAATAACATTGAATAAAGCTGAAAAAACGTAGAATCAGTGGAAAATCATAAGAACTGCCGTAAAATCACATATATTTCTAAGTTCTAACAGTTTATGTATTTACTGAAATTATACGAGATCATTCTCACTACGAACTCAATATTAGTTCGTTAGAAAACTAAATAGGCCACTTATATTCTCGATAGTGAGATGCATGACTAAAGCATCGGCGCCGGAGCTAATTTTTTTACATCGTCGAATAAATACAGCATGAAGTAGCAGTTGCATCTACGTCGTTTTTAACCTCGATGGTAACAATAGTATTAATTGTATCTCACATCGTGATGGTGCTGAGGCGCCGTGCATGGATGTGTTGATGGCTTAATCTATTTTCACTTTCCGATTAAACCGACATGTGCTGGTATTAATTAATTGAGACCACGCGACAACGCAAGCGGATTATTAAATACCGCCTGGTTCCTCGGCAATGTCGTTTATAACTATTCACTTCCAGTCTCACGATGCGTGTCTGATACAAATTGCCATTCGGCGTATTGACGTGAAAGGCAAGAAGTTAGTCGATATTATAATGATACGTAACGGAAACGATAGAACTGAGAGTCTCGATGTAACAGCCATCTCGCAGTCTCAATGTCGTTTCTGCATCGTGGCCCATGCATTCCCATTGTCATTATTTTTCATTCTCTGCCCCGTTCCTTTTGTCCGATGGGATGGAAGTAAAATATTAATCTACTCGTATCTTCGACGATTTTGCACTCAGCTACTGGAGGCTTGGGAGCTTAAAACTGGAGCACATGGACTACCGTCTAGGTCTCCATTCGTACATAATATCAACGCGCAGTTAAAGCAAATAATCGGATACTCAAGACGAAGTCGACAACTCTGCTACGGAGTAGTGTCTTAAGAATATATCTGTGATGAAATTATCCCGAAGAATGTATACTAAAATGGGAGATGGGAAAAAAATGAAAAATTTATATATTGCTAAAAGAAATCCGATGGAATTATGAGGGATGGGAGTTCGACGAAATTCTTTGCAACGGGTATGTTGTTTCAGGGACCATTCTAGTATGAAATAATGAGTAATAATATTTCTACTGGAGGTCACTAAATCGATGAAACCAAATAGATACTGTGTGGACCCGGCATTGCCAATCAATCAGAAGTACAGATTTCTCAACAGAGCTCTTTTTCGAATCTTTTGATTTCTGATTTCTGCCAACCAACTACGATAATTGCATACTAATTGTAAGAACTTTTGAATTGTTCTTAACAGCGCAGCTAACGCATTGAGTAGGCAGACTTCTGTCTCAAGTAACGTATATTATACCGCTGTGCCGAGAAAGTGTTGTTTCTAATACTCTGAACTAAGTTGATTTATGACATCGATGTGACGTCGATGCATGATAAGTCAGCACACGGTATCTATGTCGGGAAACTTTCGAAATTAGTCCCGTCGACAATCGGCCTCCTATCGGTTCCTATCTTTGAAAACTATTATGATATCGATTTCTTACACTGCCGAGTTCTTTGTTCCTTTGGCTCCACATATTCCGATAAATCCATATTTATATTCCAGCCCCTTGCAAATTGGAGCAGTGTTTTTTTGGGAATCACGATTTATCAACACAAACAAAATCGTAAAAGATTTTTTTTCCTTTCGACCCGCATATCTCCATCGTTCAGAGTATAGACAGAGAATATGGAACATGCAAATAATAACGTAATATTCCTGGAACGTCTCGGATAATCTTTTGTGTTATTGTAATAGCTATGTAAAGGTAGAGTAAAAAGCAACGTACTTGATAAGTCATTCCCTTTCTTCGCTGGCGGTTCCTCTCCTCTAGTTTCGTGTCGGCCTGCTGCAGAAGTAATAATAATAACAATGATTATAATAATATATTATAATCGAAATATTCCGCTGAATTAAATAAAACGGAGTGGATGTCATGAATGATTCCCTTATGGAAGATTTTTTTTTATCGATATAACGCTTGTCTACACCAATAAACCGACTGCAGAGTACTAATCAGCGAAACGATCGAGCCAACATTCGACAAGCAGGCACAGCAAGCAGACGTTGAGGTAATAAGCGAAGTTATCTCTGTGTGGGACTTTTTTTTTTTAATCCTGGCTTTCTCATGACGGTAGCCCAGTAAGCTAGTTCAAGCGCGGAAGAAGCAATTTATCAGTTCATACTTGCACAATATTGGACGTATATATTACTAATCAATTGAATTGAATAGGACGCGAGATAGAGCAAGGCGTCAATTGATCGGAAAAGTTACCGTTCTAGAACATCCAAACATCTTCATGGGATCAGCCCAAATTTAATTCCGAATTTTCGTGAACATCGTGCTACTTGTAAAAATACAATTTATACTTATACTTCAACCCTTCGGAGAGCCAAAGTGGTAACCAATATTTTTTGGAAATTCAAAAACGCTGTGAAGTCTGACAGGCTGCATTACCCGTTACGTAAATTAAAGGCGATAGACAAATGAAAAGGAATTTCTTGTGTAAGAAATCCGAGTGATGTAGCTATAACCTCCCTGACCTATAAGTCGTTTATATTTTGAGGGGTCATTACTTGCGCACGCACGCACGCACCCATACATCAACGGTCATATTATTCCGCTCATGTGTTTTCTGGGAGTTCTGCTAATTTCGAACATGTTCACATAGAATCTCGTTATAAATTATTTTATGATCGCATACCTTTTTATACAGGGTGAGGCACGTAAAGTGTGACAGAGCAATAGCACCCAAACTATCGATTATATCCAAAAACGTTTTAGACAAAGGTTTCAGTGTCCGAGAAGGCCGTCATACTGGACCACCCAATATTTTTATCGGTCGAGGCCCTGAAGATACGTCAAGGTCAACTCCACTTTTTTAAATGGAATCATGTATTTTTTTTTGATGACATTATTTACGATTTTGAGAAGGATTCAGCGACCTACAACACAAGATCATTCATGTCATCGAAAGAAAAATACATGGTTCCATTTCAAAAAGTGGAGTTGACCTTGACGTAGCTTCAGCGCCTCCACCGATAAAAAAATAGAGCGGTCCAGTATAACGGCCTTCTCGAACACTGAATTTTTTGCCTGAAATATTTTTCGATATGATCATGAAATAGTTCGAGTGCTATTGCTCTGTCACACTTTATGTGCCTCACCCTGTATATGGCAGCAAAAAAATGACAAACAAAACCAGCCGAGAGCGTGTTAGGGCCGCACATGATAGGTTCCCGTTCTCACTAACAACACTCTCTTCAACTTTTTATAGCAATATCAAGAGCTATTTGATGTTGTCAAAAGATGTAATTTCTATCGAAGTGTACACGTTAGTGTTGGCATGTATAAAATAATCCTATATTCGATAAAAATCTCGGTAGCTAGAATGATTTATTCAATTTTAAGACATTTGAGGGCTTTTTGTATGATACGCAAACAACCCTATTTACATAACAGCTATTTCACATTGACAAGGTAGCTTGATTCTAAAAAAGAGTTGTTCCTAATTTTAGCATAAACTATTTTTGGTGCAGTGTTCGGTAATTGAAAGTTCTAATTTGAAGGTACATTCTAGGATTTTTTCAGATTATTTGTACCGACACTTGAGAAACTAGAGAGGGAGCGCTTTGCGTAAGGACTTTGAAAACAAAGATGTCGTTCATGAAGGGTTGGAAGCAAAACACCCTGAGACATTTTCTTGCTGCATTTAGCACACCTATTTTAAGAACATCGCTCCAAAATCTAAAAATGCAATGTTTCGACGGACGATATTTCGATTGGGCACGGTACCGACAGTCCACGGACCCGACCGGGCAAAGTCTCCAACGGTCATAGCTCAAAAAAAAAATCCGGATGTATTGTATCGACAGTACAATTTTCTCAAAGTTTACAAAACCAGCTTGACAATGTTTTAAATGGCATTGCATCGACGGAGCAAGGGTCTGATCGCCACTGTCCTGAACGATCAAAATCCCGAAAACGTGGAAGCGAAGCGTTTTGCAACTGTGAAAGAGTCATGCCGCTTATGGTTGGTTCTCCGAATTTTGATCCGTCGAATTAAAACTCTTACAGGCGCCAAAGGAGCGTCTGGAGTAGTATACGCCGCTCGACACTAGCAAGGAGACACTACGACCTCGGCATTCTTGTAATTTTTTATACTTATCGTACTGAAAGGTCAGCCCTCGAATAACAATTCCCTAAAGCCGTTGGGCCAGATAGCCAGGAGTTTACGAGTAAATCGACTTTGAAATATTTCGAGCAGCTTATATGAGGACTAACGAAAATGTAATTTCTATCCGGCCGAGTAGCCGAGCGGGTAGCGAGCAAGTAATCAGAAGGTCCCCGGTTCGATCCTTGCCGTAAGTGTTTTTTTTTCATTCATTTTACTTGTCTCTGATACGCGTAAAATTAACGTTTACAATTGTTCAAATTTATGTTTTTTGATTAAAAGTATGTATTATCAATTTTATTTTCGTTTTAAAATGAAGAACGTCGGGTAGGGTATTATGAATGTTTTCTTTATTTTTCGACAGATAATGAGTATAACGCGAGAACAATATCACGACGGATCGCAATTTTTTACTCCGCAGTCGGGCTTTCGCAAGAGCTCGGATGATATTCGTCGTAAAAGCAAGAGAAACAGAAGGCTAAACGGGACTTTGCACACTACACGAAAGACGTATCATTGCAGGAGCATTTTTTTTCAAAACATCGGTAGGAAAACAGACCTCGTTCACATTTAAAAAAATGTACCTTTCATCACACGAAAATTGGGGAAGACAGGGTGATGTACGATGAATTGTATTTTGAGGCAATCTCTCGTTTTTTTCGATCAGGTACGCGCAGTTCTGCAGTCGCTTTATAACATTTTTTATATAACGCAGCCGTGTTTTCCTTGCTTTTCGGGGCGTGTTCGTGGAGGCTAAAGTAGGCGTTTTCACATCTCAAGGCTGTTGTTATGGTAAACAGAGCAATAAAACACACAAAAAAGTCCTAGCAAAATAAAAGTTCATGAGTCATCGCCGTTGAACGGTCGGAGACCTTTTTTTGACAGTTTTTGCAGAACAAAAGACTGGCGAATAGGAGGCATAACAGCTGATTCGATCTCGTCTCACATGGACGGACAGTATTAACGACATTGGGTCATTGTACTTACAATTTTTCTTAAGACGGGAATATACTGTTAAGGATCTATTCGTTTTGAGAGATAAAAAAATGGATCATTTATTCGATATGGATCAGATCTATGTACCGTTTGTTCGGTGGGGGGCGGAGCCCCCCCCCCCCCCCCCGCCCCCAGCCAGGGCTTCACCCCTGGACCCCACCGGGGCTTCGCCCCTGGACCCCATCAGCATGGCTACATGTCGATGATACGCATTAAGTGGCATGCAGCTCGGAAAACACGGCTTCGTTATATTAAGTATCGTGTGCCCCTTGGGCGAGGCCAAAATCCTTGTACAGCTGTGTACTCAACTTTCCTGTAAACTTTCCGGTAACCCCCGCCTTTCGTTAAATTCTTTAGAAATTGTTTTTGCCAAGGACACGTAAATATCCTACCGAAAACAAAATAGCTGTTTATAAGCATAAATTCGAATAATTGTACACGTTAGTTTTATGCGTATCAGCGGAAAGTAAAATGAATGGGAAAAAAAAACTTCTCACGGTAAGGACCGAACCGGGGACCTTCTGATTACTAGTCTTGCTCGCCACCCACTCGGTTACTCGGCCGGCTGCAAATTGCCTTTTCGTTAGTCTTCATAACCTACTCGAAATATTTTAAAGTCGATTTTCTCGTAAGCTTCTGGCTATCTGGCCCAACTGCTTTAGGGAATTGTTATTCGAGGGCTGGATTTTCAGTATGATCAGTATAAAAAATTACAAAAATGCCGCGGTCGTCTCTCCTTGTAAGTAAAATTAGTGTCCAACTGGGTTTTCACCCACGCTATGCAACTACATGTATATGGAGTATTCCTGGGAATCTCGGCAACTTCGGACAGTTGGGTCAAAATTTTTGCCCCCCAATTTTTTTCATTAATATGTGTTGAAAATAAAGAGACACGTATTTCGGCGTTTTTTATTTTGAGCCCCCACTCTTGAAATACAGTCAAGTGAAGTTTTTGAAGTATTGACCACATCCGGTCATTCAAATCGATATATCTCAGCAACAGTTAGTGATAACTCGAAAAACCACCGGTCTTTTTTTTCGTTTTTGAACGCTCTATACAATGAAAACATTTACGATTATGTTGCACAAATTCAACAATTATTTATAAACAATTTAAAATTAAAAATGAAATGAAACAAAAAACGTACCCTTAATTTTTGAAATGTATTTTTTTTTAATTCCTTGAACAAAAACAAAAATGGGTAATTATGCAGAAAGTGGATGCCACCTGGATTTCCCTGGAATGAAGGTATGTTATAGAGGGAACTTTTCTGAGTAATTTCATATGTATATGAGTCATTCTTTTAAAACCCGACACACTTGTGGACCTCATAGTGCTCGATCGCCTTGTAACTTTGACATTCATTTATATATGTCAAACAGAGGACACTCAATTTTTTTCAGATTTTTCAAATGACATTTATGTCCCATAAAGGTCATTGATCTTTTGGCATTTTTTCAAATTTTAACTTATAAATGAATTTTTTCTGCATATAATCGCGGAAAAGAAAATTCTGGACACAATAGTTTTTTTTGTAAAAAATCCTCAGGTTTTCAATGAAAATATTGTCGATCCAATTCGTTTTCAGAAAAACACTGAAAAATGCGAAAACAAATTGAAAAGTCGTTTTTCGTGACAAGCCTTAAGGTTTAGATCAACAAAAGTATTTTTTTCGGATTCCTTGGGGTGTTTTACGTGTTTGGTAAAGTTTTTAGACTGGGGTAAGCAGCTGGGGCACTGCAGCAATAGTTTTGGTCAAAAAACGAGAATGAAAAAAAAAGTTACGCAAATTTTATCATGTTTAAAAATCGCTTTATTTGTATGTGATTACTCTTTTCAAAAAAGAAGTGATACGTCGATAATCAAAACATGAAGTCATCCAATCAAAATAGTGAAGCCAGTTTGTATGGCCCATCGGGATCGTTGAGATCTGATTTTGAAATCCAAATTCATGTGGTTGAAAAACTTTTCTATTTTGCGGATGGTGCACCGCAACAATTCAAGAACAAAAAGGCCTTCGCGAACTTGTGTTACCACGGTTTTGATTTCAGAGTTCAAGCAGAATGGCATCTTTTGCGACTACACACGGGAAAGGGCCCTGTGACGGACTGGCTGGCACAGTAAAACGTCACGCAGCACGAGCCAGCTTGCAAATGAGCACAGGGAAGCAAATTTTGACATCCTCTGATTTGTTCGAGTGGGCATCTAATACTTTCGACAACATCGATTTCGTTTTCGTCGGAAAGGATGTATATGATAGTACAACGAATTTCCTCGAAGCACGGTTTTCTCAAGCGATCACTGTCAAAGGCACTTAAAACTATCACAGAATAGTATTATGCACTTCACAAGTAGGTTACGTTCAGGCGAGTAAATGTTCGACGTCTATACACTTTTCCACTGTTAAAGCGCTGAATCAGTGAGAAAAATCTATTTATACACATTATAAGACAAATAAAGAGATTTTTGCTTTTTTGTCATTCTCGTTTTTGTTACCAAAACTATTGCTGCAGTGCCCCAGTTGCTTACCCCAGTCTAAAAACTTCACCAAATAGGTAAAACACCCCAAGGAATCCGAAAAAAATATTTTTGTTGATCTTAACCTTAAGGCTTGTCACGAAAAAAGACTTTTCAATTTGTTTTCGCATTTTTCAGTGTTTTTCTGAAAACGAGTTGGATCGACAATATTTTCATTGAAAAGCTGAGGATTTTTTACAAAAAAACTATCCTGTCCGGAATTTTTTTTTCCACGTCGATATGCAGAAAAAATTCATTTATAAGTTAAAATTTAAAAAAATGTCAAAAGATCAATGACCTTCATGGGACATAAATGTCATTTGAAAAATCTGAAAAAAATTGAGTGTCTTCTGTTTGACATACATAAATAAATATCAAAGTTACAAGGCGATCGATCACTATGAGGTCCACAAGTGTGTCGGGTTTTAAAAGAATGACTCATATGTTGGGCGCGGAAACCAAGTCTTCATATAGTAATCCGTGTTCGAAAGTTTCAAAAACGACTTTCGAAATTCAATAGATTGGCATTGTCTACGTTGTATATTCCACATTGCGGTGCTTAATTCGTGTCTCACCTTGCCCCCCCCCCCCCCCCCCCCCCCCCCGACCGTATAGGGAGGGGGGGGGGGGGGGGGGGCAAGGTGAGACACGAATTAAGCACCGCAATGTGGAATATACAACGTAAACAAAGCCAATCTATTGAATTTCGAAAGTCGTTTTTGAAACTTTCAAACACGGATTACTATATGAAGACTTGGTTTCCGCGCCCAACAAATGCATATGAAATTACTCAGAAAAGTACCCTCTATAACATATCTTTATTCCAGGGAAATCGGGGTGGCGTCCACTTTCTGCATAATAACCCAAAAATGTAGCCACCTTGAACTTTTTGGGCCGACGCTTCGTTCGGGGGTTATAGATTTTTTTGTCACAAAAAACCCGTAAATGTTTACCCGGTTGTTAAGAAAAAAAGCTATAACTTTCGAACGAAGCGTCGGCCCAAGTCCGGCCGGGTCTCAAAATTTTTCTGTTTATCCAAGGAATTTGAAAAAAAATCAATTTCAATAATTAAGGGTACTTTTTTTTCATGCAAATTTTTACTAATAAAATTCGTAAATTTACGGGTTTTTTCTGACAAAAAATCTATAACTCCCGAACGAAGCGTCGGCCCAAAAAGTTCAAGGTGGCTACATTTTCGTTTTTCTTCAAGGAATAAAAAAAAAAATACATTTCAAAAATTAAGGGTACCTTTTTTATTTTATTTCATTTTGAATTTTGAATTGTTGAATTTGTGCAACATAATCGTAAATGTTTTCATTGTATAGAGCGTTCAAAAACGAAAAAAAAAGACCCGTGGTTTTTCGAGTTATCACTAACCGTTGCTGAGATATGTCGATTTGAATGACCGAATGTGGTCAATACTTCAAAAACTTCATTTGACTGTATTTCAAAAGTGGGGGCTCAGAATAAAAAAACGCCGAAATACGTGTCTCTTTATTTTTAACACATGTTAATGAAAAAAATTGAGGGGAAAAAATGTTTACCCAACTGTCCGAAGTTGCCGAAATTCCCAGGAATACCCCATATATATTACATGTATGTACGTTATATGTACTATTATGTGTACGTATATATATACATTAGGGTGGTTCTTAATCGGGTGATTGAAGTAATAAAAAATTCCCCCAACAAAATTCCAAATGCATGCATTTGTCCGTATAAAATTCGATTGCGATGCGACAGTTGTTAGGCTTGTCGGACAAATTCTCGCTTGCGCCCAATTTTTTTTCTATTTATGTTGATTACTTTTGTCGGCGGAAACCACAGAAGTTCCGACATCACCCGATTAAGAACCACCCTAATATACATGTATCTATGTTTTCGGAATTTTAACACTTCGGGAGATGGCACTCGAACCCTAGCCCCGTCGATGTGATGTCGTTTGGAACATTGTCGAGTCGGTGTCGTTAAGCTTTGGGAAATCGTCCTTTCGATACAATGCATTTCGATTTGAAAAAATCTGTTTTTAATTCTATCATATGTGGTATTTTTTTTTCTTTCGAGCTCCAAGTAGGCTAGTAGAAGTGTAATGACAATAACAATACTGTAAGCTATGTGAAACTGTTTAAAGAAGACGACATTCAGACTTCATTATCGTTGCGTTTTATTTAGTATGTATCTGTTTTTCTACCAATGTCAGTGATTGCACGTGTATTTGGTCTCTCTCGCACAAATAGATAACGTATTTGGCTGCTCATTAAAGTATGACGATTTTGTAACTGAGTGTGAAAGTTCACTCGTTTATGTTTCAGAAATGTATCATGGCTGGAGATAGACTCATCGTCGCCTTATCAATAATTGCACCGATCGATAAGCATTTAGGCTCGTGTATTTTACTTTCATCGCGTACTTTAACGCTGAGATATTCCGAATTCGTAATAATTTCAAAAACATTTATGTATGATAACATCAGTGACGAGTCGTGGAAATAGATGAAACTTACGATAGTGTATGAAACAACGAAATGATAGAGAACTTCAAAAATGGTCTCACCTTTAGGTCCAGAAATTCGTGTTCTTCATTCATCATGCCCTGGCACGAGGGATCTTTCGAGGACTCACTCGTGAAGCAAAATCTCTAGAATCGAAAAGCAGGGATACACTTTTCCAAAAACTCTTGCAAACTTTTTGGTCCAAAATGTCAATTTTTAATCGAAACCGAATACATGGAAACTGTATTGTATAAACAAAACTCCAATGCAATTTCAGCTAGCTATGAGACAAGAAATTAGAATTTCACTGCTTAATTCTCAACTATTGGCTCCTTAATGAGTTTACACGCATTGAAAATTTCATGGTCAAAATAATGCAATCTTCACTTGCATCGAAGAAAAAGTGAGGACGTGGGTGCGCACGTTAGACCTCGACTGCACTGAAGCTCTCAACGTAATGAACTTGTTGCTTAGAGTGAGAAGTCATCAGCACAAAGGCACCGTGATTCCAAGCGTTCTTTTATCGCGCTCATTATCGAAGGTGGCGAAAGATGGAACGAGCGGCGAGGAAATTTCCTTACGACATATCATATTTACTCGTCAAAACTAAAATTACTCGAATACTAGCTTTTACCGGCGACTTCAACCGCGTGGATTTCGAATATAAACTGACGACCTACCGCTCGACCCCCTTCCCCGCCTGAACCCGGTACGAGAACGCCAGTATACGAATATCCGCCAGTAAAACAAATCCGTTCTTTCTACACCCTCTAACAAACATATCTTCCGAATTGCATGTTTCTATCTTAAGTAGTTTAGGCCATGCGCTGTCTGTCGGTTAGTCAGTCAGTCAGTCCATCAGTCAGTGAGTCAGTCAGTCGGTCAATCAGTAGGTCGGTCAGTCAGTCAGTCAATCAGTAGGTCGGTCAGTCAGTCAGTCAGTCAGTCAGTCAGTCAGTCAGTCAGTCAGTCAGTCAGTCAGTCAGTCAGTCAGTCAGTCAGTCAGTCAGTCAGTCAGTCAGTCAGTCAGTCAGTCAGTCAGTCAGTCAGTCAGTCAGTCAGTCAGTCAGTCAGTCAGTCAGTCAGTCAGTCAGTCAGTCAGTCAATCAATCAGTCAGTCAGTCAGTCAGTCAGTCAGTCAGTCAGTCAGTCAGTCAGTCAGTCAGTCAGTCAGTCAGTCAGTCAGTCAGTCAGTCAGTCAGTCAGTCAGTCAGTCAGTCAGTCAGTCAGTCAGTCAGTCAGTCAGTCAGTCAGTCAGTCAGTCAGTCAGTCAGTCAGTCAGTCAGTAAGCCAGTCAGTCAGTCAGTCAGTCAGTCAGTCAGTCAGTCAGTCAGTCAGTCAGTCAGTCAGTCAGTCAGTCAGTCAGTCAGTCAGTCAGTCAGTCAGTTAGTCGGTCAGTCAGTCAGTTAGTCGGTCAGTCAGTCAGTCGGTCAGCCAGTCAGTAGGTCGGTCAGTCGGTGCACGCATAAACCCGTGCGCACCTATCTTCACGAGAGAACAATCGAGCGAGACCGTCGACTCGTGCACCGATGGCCCGCGCTTGATTCACGCAGGTCTGCACAATTTTTTACCGGGAATTTGATTCCGGGAGAATCAGTGAATAGTTTTTATAGTTCGTGGACTCGAATTAAAGGTGAAGTTCCGGGGATGAGGCGTGAAAATTTGCAAATTTCTGAAATAAAAATCCGAACTCGGGCCATACATTGAAGTCAAGATAGAAAATTCGTAAATATCCGATTTTCTTCAATCTATTCTACACGCTATCTCAGTGCTTGGAGGTGGAAATATTATTGAAGAAATACGAATGGATTCAAATATTTATGAGGTTATCAATGGTGCTTAGAAAAAATGTGTAGCTTTCTTTGTCGCGAAGCTATCGACGTTCAACGATACAAGTGATTTTTGCGAGCCCACCTCGTTAGAGGCCTGATAATTTCCGCCGGCGGTGTATGGTCTATTCGATGAAATAATGGATATCTTTGGGCTTTTATTTCTGGGATCTTCATGATGATTTACACAGCTTGAAGTTCATGTTAGAAAACAAATTCTAAAAAAAGGGCATAGCCAGATAAGCATACTAAAACTGTCCTAAGCGAGTTTTTAAATGACACTGAGCCTATTCTCACTTAAAAAAAACAATTTCCCTGAAAATTTCAGCTCTCTAACCCAATTATTTCCCGAATAATCGGAAAAAATGCGATTTCCAGTTTTTTTTTTTTAAACTTCGATATTCATTACGGTTTTTTGTCGATTTTTTCCCAAATACTTATTGGCAAGAGCCGTCGAACAAATAGCTTTACAAATATTCCGGAGCAAAACTTGATTTTTAACAAAGAAAATAAAAATGAAAATGGCAATTTCCCTGGGTTCCTTTCGGAGTACAATTATAAAACTCTTACAGAATATCGGTTTCTTATGTCCCTTTATCCCGATTTTTATCAATTTTATTGATTTGGTGCAACATCGTAAAAATTAAATCTGTTTTTTTTTCGATTTTGCTGTATAATACTAGTGGAATACTAGTGGTCCTTACATAGGGCTCGGAAAAAGTTTGATCCGCTTCCCTCCCAGATTGGCTCCAAATAATTCCTAAAAAAGTTCCCTAAATTGGCAGCCCGCCATCTTTAAAACCGACTCATACCAGCAGGGTTCATTTTGCCCCTTTAAAATACACAGGATTTATCGACTCTATATAAGCTCTTGATGTGGAATTGTTTCAGCTTTCCGAAAAAAATATCATTTTTTCATTTCGCCTCTCGAAAATTAATTAAAATCGAATTTGAAACTTGAAAAGCTGTTATCGTCCGCTGCCCAAATTTTGAGAATTTTGAAAGCACTTTTGTCGGAAAGCTGAGAAAATTAAAAAAAACACACGTATTTTTCAAGTCGTGTTCTACCTAAGTTTTTGTGTAATTCATTAAAGAACGAACAAGCCGATTCACGTGCGAGTTTGACTCGCACCCTGATGGTTCCGTACGGTTAGATTAATCTCGAACTTAATAAGTAGTTACTTTATAATTATCTATTAAGTTTGAATCATATTTGTTTGTGATAACTGAAAAAGAATCGATACCCTATTTGGGCGCGAAATTTTAAGGTTCTAGGTCAAACCAAAGTAACATAAAGGTTTTGATACAATGACTAAATAAATAAAAGCTAATAGGTGAGGTAAGTAAGGTAGTTTATAGAATTAGAATCTTATGCTTTTCCAATTTCCTCTTTCCCTGTACTACGAGACGTTTCTTTGTACCAAATTTCAAGATTATAGGGCAACGGGAAATATCTTATACGTTTTTATAATCAATCGGTAAAAAACAATAAATAATATTTATTGTCCATAGAATGAGAAATTTATGATTCATGGACTTTTTACTCTAACTTGTACTATGGGATCTTCCTTCGTGCCAAATTTCAAGACTCCAAGTCTACTGGAAGTACTCTATAAGTTTTCATGGTCAGACGAAGTACGGACAGACAAACGAGTGATCCTAGAAGGGTTCCGTTTTTACCATTTAGAAGTACGGAATCCTAAAAATAATATATAAATGAAATAAACATATTATATCACATATCTTTATTTTGTGGAAATCAATTCACTCAATTCCATCAATCAATTAATTTCTCTGATTATTAAAAGAAGCCATCAAACCATAAGAGAGGCCATCAAAAACATACAAAAACAGCGGTTTGGTGTAATTACAATTTTCACTAGCTTTCACGATGGTCGTAGGTCTTCATAAAAAGATGATAAATGAACCTAAAAGCGATCGAAAATTTTGTAAAGTTGCAATAATGCCTACGTGGAAAACAAAAAAATTGGAAAATTACATTTTTTAAATCTTTTATATTGAATTTTTGTTCTTTAATTGATTATAATAAAACTTACACAGAAATCGACTGCAAAAATACATATGTCCCTTTGAATTATTTCCGTTTTTTTGACGAAAGTATTGGAAAAATTTCCAAAATTTAGGCAATGGTCAAAAAACAGCTTCTCAAATTCCAAATTCGTGTTTTATGAATTTTCGAGGGTCGAGATGAGAAACTGATATTTTTCAAAAAACGGGGAAACATTGGTGCTTTTTAACTTCAATTTTTTCATATATCTTCTTTCACTATTAACTAATCGAGGCGAGCAATTTGAAGTCCGTCACAATCGTTCCCACTGGTTATGATAACTGGCACGAAGATTTGCAGCAAAAATAAAATTCATTTAGGACAATATTTGAAAGAAATGGATTTCTTCATTGAACTGATTCATTGATAACCAGTTCGCCTTTCTATGCACTATTTTATCACACAATACTGATTGATGTCTTCATATTATTTGACAATAATAGTAATTCTCACTATGCTACGGAAAGAAGTAAGAAGATCGCGTTGATTCGAATTTGTAAAAAAAACTATGATAAAAAATGAAAAACAAAGATTGACTGTGAGCGAGATTTCATCAATTACTACGAGACTTACCTCAGATATAAACGTTCAAACTTAACACGCTTAATAACGAGAACAAGATGCGCGTTAATAAAGCTTGACGAAATCTGCATGCCCCTTATACGGAGACTTCCTTGCTCTTGTGATATCACGTTCGAACTGACTTATTTACGGTCATATCCGAGTTTAAGAGGATAAGGGAGCGTGGTTATCCAGACAGTAGTAGCCTCGTGCATGCCCGGCTTATCCGAATCTTGTGGCATCCAAAGATGTCTCGAATATACGAGACCGTTAACGACTGGGAATTGAAAGATTCCTCACGGAACCCGTCATATCGGACTATCGTTTGGCTCACTCTCATTATCAGCTACGTATGTAAGCACTCCACGAAATGAAAAGAATAGGAGATATGGATCTTACAGGGATCAATGAAACACGCCCGTTGAGAGATACGAATATTATTTCATTCCTCATAAAAAGCGACGCGTTTTTTGTTTATTTTAAAGCGATTCTCGTGAAAATCACTTCAAAATAAAATCAACGATGTAACGTAAATAATTTCTTCAAATGGTTGCTCAACAAAAACTCAACTATTTAGCTGATTTTACTGCACAAGGTTTTTTAAAGCCCTTCATTAATTGTAATTTAATATCACGATTTTCAGACTTTTTTCGTAGCTGGATTGCTTTTTTTGTAATTTTTTACGAGATCATCAAACTATCAAAAGATTGTTTTTAATGTAAGAATACAATTTGGTTCATAAAGCTAAAATAAATTTTACCGATTTCATGATCTATTGCTCCTCTCTCCGTCTGTACGTCACTCCGTTCTTCATAGCCGATTTTCTCAGAAGTCGTGCGACGTAGAAACTTGAAATTTGGCAAAGTTATGCATATTTACCCACATGATTTGCACTAGTTAACACGATAATATGGTAATTGTGCCGTATCGCGGCTTTTCCGAATTATAAAGTTTTCCGAAATTTTCTTTTTCGAGAATGTTTAGTTTATTTTCTAGATAAAGAATGAGGTGTGGGAGGTCAAAAAATGTTATCGAAAATACTTTTTGTTCACGGTTTTTCGAAATTGAAAAAAAAAAAACATGTTTACCTTTTTTTCGAGGTTCAGGAGTTTTTTTCCTGTATTATCTACACGTGTGTGTGTGTGTGTGTGTGTGCATTAGTTTCGATCTATTTCGGGTAGGAAAAAAAATCCATGCTAGAGCCCCTCCAATCGGTTAAAAATTATGAAAAAATAATTCCCTAATTTTTCCAGATTTTTATTTCATTCCTTTCGTCTCCCTATTCTAGGGTGAAGTTTCAAATTGAGGATAGTACGATATTCGTGGCACCGCGATTTGATGCACTTTTCGTATAGAACACCCCAAAATAAGAAGAAAATCCAAAATTTTTTTTTTTATATCTCCCTTATATTTCAAGTTATCGAATTTTTTGTGTTTTATTTTTGTCCGAATTTCTTTTTTTGTCCGGTTTCTTCGATGCACTTTTTAACTCCCGGCTGAAAACGGGAGTTATGTGTTTCGTCGTGAGCAACGTGAATTGGCGTTTTGTCGGTAACGCGTTTTTGGCCAAACGGCTGATTTTCTTCTTACAAATTGATGTACATCGGTGTCGGAAGTCACAGAGAGGGTTTAGCTTCCATAATATTTATGATCAGATCTCAACTCGCGGAGATATTAAATGTAGAAATTTGAACGCTTTCGAACGTTTTCTTCAAATCGCAATTTTGATCGGTTCGACTGCATGCATTGCAGACTTCACGGCATCGTCAGCTGTGACAGCGCGTCTGTAAGTGCAGTGGAACGTATCCGTGTATTTTGCATCGAGGCTCTGGACGATATCGCTGAGTGCGAGAGAGACAGCGCGATTGGTCGATCGTTTTAACCTCGAAACAGAACTTTCAACGGAATTTTTTTTTTTTTTCTCGATTGATTCAGAGTGAACATTTTTTATCAATTGATTTCACGTATAAACGATATTTTTTTAAAGAGTGCATTTTCCATTTAACGTTCAATAATTAGCTAGTTAGCAGGATTGATCTACTGACGATTTTAACAAGCACGTCGAATGAATAATTCTGGATACTTGTATTCGGGCGTGAAATTGAGATGTATGTGAATGTGGAGGTTAGGTCGGATGACGTGGTTATGCCCGGTGATATTGTTTTATTTATGGCCATCAACTGATTTCACGTACGAACGATATTGTTTAATGAGTTCATTCTTTTTTATTCAACGTATGATAATGTTATCAGGATTGTGAAAAACGTGAATATTGACGTTCAGCTGGACGATGTGGTTATGCCCAGTGATATTGTTTACCTCGGTGGAATTGGCAATTCGAAAGAAAAAAATTGTTGTCGGATTCAATTTTTTTTACTTTATCTTCCAACCGACAAAACTTTAGACACAGCGATTTGTCAGAATGCACAATATGTATATTTGTTTTCATTATTTTTCCTATATGAGTCAGGTCCATTTCGAAGCTGCATTCATTCAATGTTCACCTGCTCAAAAGACATATTCAAAACCTATAATGACTGGGAAGGACGAGCGGAATGCACTGGCATCTGGTCAAGGCTACGTCGAGCCGCGCTCGAAAACTGTGCAATGCGCAGACATTTGGTCTAGGCTACATAGAGCCGCGCTTATAATCTCCATAATGCACTGCGATTTGGTCAAGGCTGTATTAAGCCGCCCTCAAGACTCCACGATGGGCTGACAATTTGTCATGGCTACATGGAGCCGCGCTGAACAATCACATGATGCGCTGACATTTCGCTGAGACTGTACTCAACTGCGCCCAAGGACAACCAGCATGTGCCGCAGCTCGTCGATACTTTCAAAGTCTTGTCTCATCAAATTTCTATACAGTGGTCACGTTTTACGATATTGAATCGATAAACTATAGTACATTATGACACTAGTAGGAAAAATTGTTTTGTGACGTGGACATCTTGTTCGAGCCAAATGATTCCAATCATTGGCGGACGTGGAGAAAATTATATCAAATTATCTTTAAAAAGTATGAAATAAAATAAATTTAAAAAATTTAAAAAAACTCCCGGCTGGAGTAAAAATCGAAAACAAAAAAAATTAGAACGAAAAAAAAGTAATCTGATAGAAAGCATGGATAAAATTCATGAATCTAAAAAGAATACAACAAATTAATAAATTTAAAATGGAAAAAACAAATTAGTGAAATTAAAAGAATGAAATAAATAAATAAATTCAAAAAGGATGAAATAATTCAAGAAGTCATCTTAGTTTATTCGTAGTTTGAATTATGATCGTTCGTTTGTATGAGTTCAATTTTTTGAATCGTGGTAATTTTCTCACTGCCCTCAATTCAGTCGGGAGACGTCATTCATTAACCATAAATATGATATAGGATATAGATGTTTGACAGTGCAAAGAAGACGCCATTAGATAATTGAACATGAAGACGATCTGGATTTAGATGTTCGACGATACGAAAGAAAACGTCTCCCGACTAAATTGAGGGCAGTGAGAAAATTACCACGATTCAAAAAATTGAACTCATACAAACGAACGATCATAATTCAAACTACGAATAAACTAAGATGACTTCTTGAATTATTTCATCCTTTTTGAATTTATTTATTTATTTCATTCTTTTAATTTCACTAATTTGTTTTTTCCATTTTAAATTTATTAATTTGTTGTATTCTTTTTAGATTCATGAATTTTATCCATGCTTTCTATCAGATTACTTTTTTTTCGTTCTAATTTTTTTTGTTTTCGATTTTTACTCCAGCCGGGAGTTTTTTTAAATTTTTTAAATTTATTTTGTTGTATAGAACACTCCAAAATAAGAAGAAAAACAAAAACAACATTTTTTAATATCTCGCTTAGATTTCAAGTTATCGAATTTTTTTGGTTTTATTTTTGTCTGAATTTTTAAATCGTAAAAATTAAACCAAAAAAATCCGATAACCCGAAATCTAAGGGAGATATCAAAAACTGTTGTTTCTATTTTTCTTCTTATTCTGAGGTCTTCTATACAAAGAGTGCATCAAAGATACCGGACAAAAAAAAAGAAAAAAAAAATCCTACAAAAATAAAACACAAAAAATTCGATAACTCGAAATCTAAGATACTTAGATATCAAAAAATTTTATACCGGATTTTCTTCTTATTTTGGGGCGTTCTATACGAGAAGTGCATCAAATCGCGGCGCCACGAATATCGTACTCTACCCAATTTGAAACTTCACCGTAAAATAGGGAGACGAAAAGAATGAAATAAAAGTCTCAAAAAATTAGGGAATTATTTTTTCATTATTTTTAACCGATTGGAGGGGCTCCAGCATGGATTTTATTTTCGACCCTAAATAAGGACCACCCTAGTGTGCATAAATGGGTTAATGTGTGGATGTGCGTTGTTGCGTCCGTGCGCGTGCGTGAATAAGCGCGCGTGTGCGTGAGCGCGTAAAACTTAAAGTCTATAACTCAGGAACGGCTTGAGCTACAACGTCAATGAACTAAGATAAACTAAATAAATAACCCTAAATAATCTGAATAACCTAAATGGCCCAAAATAACCTACGTAACCGGAATAAAAACAATTTGTTGAATTTTTTTTCTTAGATTCCGGAGTAGTTTTTCTGTATCATACATTTGGGAAACATTTACAAAGCAGTGTTGACATTTCCCAAATTCGACCGCTGTAGCTCGAACTCTCCGCGAGTTATAGACGTTTGTATTTCGTGGGGTATTTCGCGCTTATGCACGTATGCGCACTCACGCATCCGTCCACATCTACACACAATCCCACCTATGCGCACACACATGCACGTGCATATGATACAGGCAGCGACATATAGATATGGACCGATAATACTGCGAGCAAAAGTGAAGTCGTAATAGAAAGAGAGGAGACTCGGTGGGTTTATCCCTCTCTCTCTCTTTTCCGTGAGAGAGAGAGAGAGAGAGAGAGTGAGAGAGGGATAAACGCGCCTAATCTCCTTTCTTTCTATTACGATTTTACTTTTTCTCGCAGTATTATCGATCCATATCTATATGTCAATGGATACAGGAGAACAACCTCAAACCTCAATCAAAAATATAAAAAAAGAGTTTCAAATTTCGAAAAAAACGTTAAAAAAAAGATTTCCGATAACGTTTGCTGACCTCCCCCACCTGATTCTTTATCTAGGGGACCAAATCTTCGAAAAAAAAAAATCAAAGAACTTCAAAATTCGGAAAAGCCGCGATACCAGAGATGAGTAGGGAGATGTGGAACGCTGGCTTTTTCGGGGTCCTGAAAAATAGTAGCGCTGACACGTAGCGGCGAAATGCCGAGCCCCGGGATGGATACCTCGGCAACTTCGCAGCGAAGCAAAGCGTTTGGCCACGAAAATGGGCGTGGCTAAGCGCCTATCTCATGCTGTGGCGAAATGCGAAAACTCGATTTGGATACCAAGGCCAATCTGCAGATTCCAAACGAACCGGCGGATTACGATGTCGTCGGTCGATAATAGATACTGCTCGCCCGCACGTAAATATGTAAATACGAACCCGGGTCGACCGCGTATCAGCCCACTACGCTACCGGGGTCACCGGGGATGAATTCCGGGATCTTTATGACATTGTGGTTCTATAATACACGCTTGTCAACAAACGACATCGTTGAAAAAAAAGCCGAAACGATTGAGAAAGGCTCCCCGCAAGCCTTCCTCGATCGTTTCGGTTTTTGTAACAAATGAAATGATTTTTTTCTACCTTTCAATTTTCTTTTTTCAAAGTTCTCAACAATGAAATCATTTTGAATCAATACAAGCGAAAGACTCCGAAAAAATCTTCTTCGATATTTGGGAAATTTCTTCCTTTCAATTACGAAGAAAAAAAAAATTGCCAGAGGAGCTTGAGGATCAAATTTATATTTAAAAAAAATACAAATTTAGAATTTACAAAATTCTCAAAAGCCGTAAAACATCAAATTGGATGGAAAAAATAATTGCGGGAATCGAACCCGGGCCGACCGCGTGATAATCCTCAACGAACATCTTCGAAAAAAAAGGCGAAACCATCAACACACACACACACACCCGCACGCATGCATGCACGCACGCACACATAAGGAAAAAAGGAAGGGAGAGAGAGTACCAAGACGAAACGAAAACAACAACAATGTTCCTATCTGAACGGAGAACGGGCCGTGTTTACACTTGATTGTTGTCACACACACACTACACACACACATATTGATTCATCCGGTTATATCTATATTTCGCGTTCGGTATGGTCTTGGACGAAGCCGTCGAAATAGAATTTCTCGATTCTCACTCGTCCTCAAGTTTGGCTGGCGGGCTGGGCGCCCGCCCGTCCCGCGCCGCCCGCTACGGCGGGTTGGTAAAAACCGGGATTGCAACTTCAAATTATAAATATGTTATGCGATCATTTCTATGAGAATGAGTTAAAAACATTTTAATGAATAAAGTCGAAATTTACAATCTATTTTTTCCGATGGATGGGTAGTGAACGAAACTGTCTTCCAAAAAAATCCAAGATTGAAAAAGAATGCTTCCCCATGAAAAGATTTCGTGCACTACCTATGATGCAAGGAAAGCACAATGCAAGTTTTATTGCAGCTTTGTTTTATAATGCCGTCATCAAACAATTTGTCACCCAAGTAAACAATCCATATCAAACTTCAAAATAGCCGAGTGCTATCATGTCAGGTCGGCAGGACGACCTCCCCCTTTAGAGATTTCACGTCATGTTGAATTTTATACATTTATTTTTATTTTGTATTTGAATTATTCTATTTTACAATTTTTTGTTATAAAACAGATGTATCATGGGCTCATAAAAATGTTGTCAACTCATTCTCATAGAAATGATCCCATCATGAATTCATGATTCAAAGTTGCGATCCCGCTTGTTGTCAACCCACCATGGCGGCGGCGCGGGACGGGCGGGCGCCCAGCCCGCCGGCCAAACTTGAGGACGATAAAGAATCGAGAAATCCTATTTCGACGGCTTCGTCCATGACCATACCGAACGCGAAACATAGAGATATAGCTAGATGAGTCTGTGTGTGTGTGTGTGTGTGTGTGTGTGTGTGTGTGTGTGTGTGTGTGTGTGTGTGTGTGTGTGAGTGTGTGTGCGTGCGTGTGACAACAATCAAATGTAAACACGGCCCGTTCTCCGTTCGGATAGAAACATTGTTGTTGTCTTCGTTCTGTCTTGGGACCCTCTCTCGCTTCCTTTTTTCCTTATGTGTGCGTGCATGCGTGCGTGCGCGCGTGCACGTGTGTGTGTGTGTGTGTGTGTGTGTGTGTGTGTGTGTGTGTGTGTGTCTGTGTGTGTGTGTGTGTGTGTGTGTGTGTGTGTGTGTGTGTGTGTGTGTGTGTGTGTGTGTGTGTGTGTGTGTGTGTGTGTGTGTGTGTGTGTGTGTGTGTGTGTGTGTGTGTGTGTGTGTGTGTGTGTGTGTGTGTGTGTGTGTGTGTGTGTGTGTGTGTGTGTGTGTGTGTGTGTGTGTGTGTGTGTGTGTGTGTGTGTGTGTGTTGATTGTTTCGTCTTTTTTCGGAGATGTCATTCGTGGACAGATCGGTATGGTAAAACCGCGACAGGCTATAGATTACCGAATAGCATCACCGGTAACGTCGAGGATTATCACGCGGTCGGCCGGGGTTTGATTCCCGCAATTTATTTTCCATACAATTTGATGTTTTACGGCTTTTCAGAATTTTATAAATAGCAAATTTGTATTTTAAACAAATATAAATTTAATCCTCAGGTTTTCTCTTTCATTTCTGGCAATTTTTATTTTTTGTAATTGAAAGAAAGAAATTTCCCAAATATCAATGAAGGTTTTTTCGGAGTCTTTCGCTTGTATTGATGCAAAATGATCTGATTGTTGAGAACTTCGAAAAAGAAGATTGAAAGGTAGTAAAAATGATTTCATTTGTTTCAAAAATCGAAACGATCGGCGAAGGCTCTCGGGGAACCGTTCTCAGGAAGGTGTTCTCAATGGTGCGAGATCAATGTAAACATAGATAGAATGTAAATAAAACGCGCCGTTACATGTTGACAAGCTGTATCTAATGTCGTATACGAGGCGTATTTACGTGAGTGCGAGCAGTATCTATTATCGACCGACGACATCGTAATCCGCCGGTTCGTTTGGAATCTGCAGATTGGCCTTGGTATCCAAATCGAGTTTTCGCATTTCGCCACAGCATGAGATAGGCGCTTAGCCACGCCCATTTGCGTGGCCAAACGCTTTGCTTCGCTGCGAAGTTGCCGAGGTATCCATCCCGGGGTTCGGTATTTTGCCGCTACGTGTTAGGGCTACTATTTTTCAGGACCCCGAAAAAGCCAGCGTTCCACATCTCCCTACTCATCTCTGGCGATACTGCACAAGTACCGAGAATATTCTCATAAGAATTAGAGAAGACGCAAATTACGTACTCGTACTTTTTCTTTTTATTTCTATATGGGGGGTTCCATAGCAAACCGGATAGTCGCGTACCCTTGATTCAAAATTTTTGCCCCACGATTTTTCACATTAATATACCTGAAAAAGGAAGAGATACCTGTTTTGGGGATTGCCGTTTTTTAACTCCCGGCTGAAAACGGGAGTTATGTGCTTCGTCGGTATGGCGAGACGATAGCCGGAGGCCGTTGAAGACAATAACCGTCCGAACGGCTGATTTTGTCCTAACAGCTTTTTGTACATCGGTTCTCTGAGTGACATAGATATTAAGTTGATTATAATATCAATAATTGGATATAAACTCGTAGAGATAATGAAAGCTGAAAAAGTGACTTTTATCGAACGTTCTTAAATAACGCTAATCCTATTGTCTTCACGCTCAGGGCCGGCGGAAATGTATTCTCCCCGGTCGGGGAGTTCAGCGCTTGATGCGGCGATTCGAAGGGGTTCTGTAAGGCGGGCCGTACCCACCTCTTGTGCCGGCCCTAGCTTTGAGAGCTCGTGTGAGTCAGTGCTGCCAATTGTAATAGATTCGGTGTTCTCATCGCTTCCCTCCCCTAACCTAGCAGCACTGGTTTACGTTTGGTGCAGTAGTGTATGCATATCTTCAACTGTGTCAAAACAACACTGATTTGGATATTTTCTTCGCCAAGTATGTACTCCGCGCCGTATTCATTTCGTAGTGACAGAGCATGTTGATTTAAATCACTTCATTACTTGATTTGAGACGCGTTGCCCAGCATCTTACCAAGACATAGCTATAGCCCATCATTTTTCCAATAATCAAGAAAAAACAACGAATCAAGTAAGAGTTATTGTCTCGCTCGCTCAACTTCTGTCATAGGTGCAAAAAACATCACAGAGGTTGAACAAGCGGGACTGAATTCCGGGACGGGAATGAATTCCTGATTCATTGTTCTTTCTTGATTATTGGAAAGATAATGGGCTATAGATATGTCTTATTGGTAAGATGATGGGCGACGTGTCTCAAATCAAGTATCGACGATAAGAAATTCATATAGTTGCTTACTACGCCTTACATATCTTATCAATTTGTCATCGTCTATAGTTGATATTTGAAATAATCGTATAAATTTATACAATCATTTCTCATCTCCGATAGTTGATATTTGAAATGATCATATAAAATTTATACAATAATTTCTCATAGTCGAGAGTTGGTATTGGAAATGATCGTATCAATTTATACGATCATTTCGAATATCAACTATCAGCGATGAGAAATTGATAAAATATGTTAGGCGTATTAAGCAACCCTATGAATTTTAAAATCATATCAACAATGTACAATTCATAGGGTTGCTTAATACTTCTTACATATTTTATGAATTTCTCATCGTCGATGGTTAATATTCGAAATATTGTATAAATTTATACGATCATTTCGAATATCAACTATTGACGATGAGAAATGATTGTATAAATTTATACGATCATTTCGAATATCAACTATCGACAATAAGAAATTATCACATAAATTTATTATCTGAAAATCCAGCTTCTTTTTAAGATAACATGTGAACTTCTGATCTTCCAGCAAAAGTTTGAATTGCAATTTTATAAGAAATTTAATTCTCCACAGAAACAACTCTTATGTAAATTTTTTGACAATCGTCTCATTCCTGAGATATTTGAAGAAAACTATCATTATTACAAATTTTCAATTGAGTTACTGACCAAAGTATTTCGTAAATCGTGAATCTCTCAGAAAAATATTAATATTATAGAAAATTTGTCTACAATCTTTTCCATAGCAAATCGAATTCTTCATAAAAAAAAATTCTCTTAATAAAAATGTAAGGTTGAACCAATAATTATAGTATTATTTCAGGAAAAACCTTTATCGTTTGTTAAATAGTTGTTTCAAAGAAAGTATATAATTGACGATGATTTAAAAAAAAATGTTTGTAAACATTTAAACGGAGTAAATGGTTATCAAAAAATTTACATGAGAGTTGTTTTGTAGAGAATCAAATTGGCTATAAAATTGCTTTCCAAACTTTTGCTGGGAGATCAGAAATTCAGATATTATCTTAAAAAAAAAGCTGAATTTTCAGATGAAAATGTATTTGTGATGAATGAAATTATCAATCCCGTAGATAGCCACGGTCAAAATGTCAACTTTGATCTATTTTTGCTTCCTCATAGAGGAAGCTATGTGACGGTGAAAATTTTTTTTTTCGAGATATTCATGTCGCCATGTTCAGAATGTTCTAAAACGTCCAGAAAACACATTTTTAGAAAATGTCCGGATGTATGTGTGTATGTGTGTGTGTGTGTGTGTGTGTGTGTGTGTGTATGTGTGTAATGGACTCCCAAAATTCAAACGTGTATAACTCGAGAACGGTTTCAGCTACAGCCCCCAAATTTCGCAGGCATGTGCAGCTCTATAACCCCTTCTCCGACTATAATTTTGGTCATGATTCAAGGCGTCGCTCGGATTTTGTGTCGTTTTCAAATTTCCAAAAAAAGAACGTACGCACTATAACTGTCGCAAATTTTGAGATATTCGTCTAAATAGTTTTTGACAAAGAGATTTGTATATAATGTTTGTTGGTATTGCATTTGGGCCTAATCCATCGATAATTTTCGATTTTATGATATTTTGAATTTTTCAAAAAATCAAATTTGTCGCTATAACTTTCGTTAACTTTAACCAATCGAGCTCTAAATTTACACGAGTATAGAACATCATTAAGCAATGATATCTGCCAAATTTGGCGAAGATCGGCTTAGCGGATCTAATTTTATAGCAACTATAAATTTCGAAGTTCGAACCTCTGCAAGTTGGAAAATATTCGACTGAACGTGCTCAAATTCATGCACACGCTTGAACCAACAATAAGCTTCATTTGTTACTAAATTTGGTAGAAACCGAACAACGCGTTCGAATTTTAGGACACTTTGAATTATTATGTACGTTCAAGATGACCTCCCAAGATTCAAACGTGTATAACTCAAGAACAGTTTCAGCTACGGCTCCCAAATTTTGGAGGCATGTCGAGCTCTATAACCCCGACTTTAACTATAATTTTGGTCATGATTCAAGCCGTGAATCGGATTTTGTATCGTTTTTACATTTCCAAAAACAAGCTGCAAGTTGGAACTTGCAATTTGCTTCCTCGAAATCGTAGGTAGTGAACGGAGATTCCTCTATGAGGAAGCCAAAGATTAAATAGAAAATTACCACTCATATAAATATCTCCGTTTAATCTATCAGATTCAGAATAAAAAAATGATTCATCATAGAGAAATCTTCGTTCACTACCTACGATTTCGAGGAAGCAAATTGCAAGTTCCAACTTGCAGCTTTTTTTTGGAATTCGATTAAATTTTAGGTGTACATGAAATATTTGGAAACCTATTATGCATGACACTGTTTTTGTTTTTTGAAGTTTTTTTTCTTCTTTTTTTCAAACTTATCCAGGGAGGTTCTCTTCGAAGTGGGAGCCATGCAGTGTGCTCTCTCTGACGATCATGCCGATCTACAACTACAAGATCTATGATGATTATCAAGGACGAGCGGAATGTGCTGATATCTGGTCAATGCTCGATAGAGCCGCGCTCCAGAACTCCATAATGAGCTGAAATCTGGTCGAGGCTACATATAAACACGCTCATAAACTTCCACGATGGATTGACACTTCGTTAAGGCTGTACTCAGCTGCTTCCGAGAACAATTAGCATGCGCTAATTGTCCTCTGGTCAAGACTTTCTAAACTCGTCAAGACTTACTAAAGTGTATCCTTGTTTTTTTAAATTTGTTTTATTTAGTATTTAATTGAATTTTGTTCTATCAATTTAAACAGTTCACGTATATTTGTATTAGCTTTTTTTGACACCCTGATATGGATTTAGTCAATAGTCGTCCACAGTTTATAAAAAATTAGGCCACATACCTATAGGACTTAATATATAGTAAGACTAGAAATAATTTTTTATGGTATATTTGTGCTTGTCGATAGAATTCACAATTTTGCACGGTCTTTATACAATAAACAATTGAAAAAATATATAATTTGAAATTTAGAAATTTTTTAAAACTCCCGGCTAAAAAAAACTCGAGCGCAAAAAAAACTAGAAGGCAAAAAAATGTATGTTATAAAAAAGGTCGAAAAAATGTATGTTATAAAAAGCATGGGGAAACTTAATCAATTCAAAGGGGATAAAACAAATAAATAAATTTAAAACGAACAAAAGAAATCTCGAACGCAGAAAAACTTGTGTAAAAACTAGAACGCAAAAGAATGTGTCTTATAAAAAGGCTGAAATTAAAGCAAATTGAAAAATGTGAACAAACTGCCGGCTGCGACCGTTGTCTTGCATAATCAATTACCTTATTGGAAAATTCAAAAAGGATTCAATAATTCTCGGTATTATCTTAGTTTATTAATAGTTTGAATTAATTAATTTAAAATTTTTAAAGGATGAAATAATCTTCGATATCGTCTTAGTTTATTAATAGTTTGATTTATTAAAAAAAATTTAAATGATTAAACAGATCTCGATATTATCTTAGTTTCTTAATAGTTCGAATTACTAAATTAAAAATTTAAAAACGATAAAATAAGTCTCGATATCATCTTAGTTTAGTGAGAGTTTAAATTATGACCGTTCATGTTTATGAATTCTTCATGATTCTCATGAAGCCTTTGATTCAGTAGCGAGATGTCATTAATTGAACCGTGTGTTGTGCCCCGCAATTTTCAAGTACATTTTGTCATTATAAATTTATAAAAAATAAATTCACGAAACAATTATATGCTTCTCACGATATAATTGTTTCTCACGATCGAACATCGCTGATTCCGAATCAGGCGATATGAGAGGAGATGCGATATTTCCTTTGCAGACAGCTAAATATTGAAATTATAAAGAATAAAATAAAACGAAACCGCTTACGCGAAGTAACGGAAATACGGATTTCCGTTACAACAATTGAATCCTTTTCGAAAGACCGTGCTCTGACCGTGCTGACAAAGAATAATGCGATTGGCTGGCAACGGTCAGACCACAAAATTGTAAAATCAGCTTTTCGACAACGAGCCTCGAAGAACCGAAAGCTCGCCATCGAAAAGTCAGTCTTGAACGAAAGATCAAGTCGAACGGTCCTCTGATCATCAGACTCCCGTGCCGCGATAGAATTTCCTCATCGATACTTTGTAAAAGCGCGAGTAGAAATATCTAATAGAAACCCGCGGCGCGGTAAACGTGATACGTCGCACCGCGATAATAAAGTGTTAATCCGAGTCATTGAGAATAACATCTGCTGTGTAAAAACCCTAAAACCATAATAAATTCAAAGCGTGTCTGTATTTTCTGAGTTAATACTTATTTGTGGCAAGAGATCCCGACATATCCCTCCTGACCCGTAATCTGAAGATTCGAAGAGACACGGGCCATCCGGGGGACACAACATTGGTGGCAGCGGTGAGATGTGCCATAATAACTCTAAAATCAGTGCGTTTTCGAACCCTTTCATACGCAATCAATACCGGAAGGCTTCACGCAGCCACGCGGACCCGAGCTTGACGAGTGTGTCTACGCTCGCGACGTATCCCCAGCGTCGAAGTTCCCGACACGCAGTCGTCGTGGAATTCGCCTGGAAGGCGGAATCGTGATATAAACTATCGACATAATCCGCGATAACTTAGAACCGCGATGAGAAATTTTCCGAAAAGTGAACGTTAAATTTTTATCCGGTTACACGGCACCGAATCAGAACAGTGGTTGCGGTGCGCGTGGAGTACCAGTGTCAAAATCCTGACACCGAAGCTGTGGAGGCATTTTACCTGGTCGTGCGGTGCAGTGATAGTGAATCAACAGTGCCTGCACGAGACCCGGGGTAAAATTCCGGAAGTGCACATCGCGAGAATTTACCTGGGTGCAGCGGCCACACCATTGTGACGCAATAGTGCAATCGGTGCAGAGTCGTGTGCGAAAATCCTGCGCTCTACGTGACACGCAGTCGTCGCGGTACAGCCTGGTTCTCCTATTGCGCAAACAGACCTGCCGTAGCGAGATAGCCGAGCCGCCCAAGAAGCATACGTCGGAGGGTCAAGGACAAGGACGAACCGGACACCAGGGGGCTCAAGGAAACGCAGCGGAAATGAATCAAGGCCGACCGTTTCAAGGACCATCAGGGATCATCCACCTGGAAGTGGCAGTACCTAATCATATCATATAAACCTATCAAAGCCAATTTATAATTTATTTCGATGTCCGCGAAGATTTAGTAAAAGAAAGATTTGTAATACAATATTTCGGATTGGTATTAACCGTGACAGAAAAGATAATCTGTTTACGCGGCAATCGTTGTAATAATACGCGAGGGAGAAAAGCCCAAGCAGCGTGGTACCCGACAAACGCTTCGAACAAAATTAAATTAAATTCAGCAAGAATTATTAAAACAACAAATTTTCGTTCTATTGACTTACGATCGAAAATAAATAAAAAATAACAAATAAAAACGCGGAATAATCGAATCAGGCGAGAGGTAGAGGATTAGGTAAACGTAAAATAGAAGTTTGATAAATCGATTAAAAGAAAAATTTGAATAAATAAAATATGGAAAACAACGAGAGAAATGACCCGCGACTCGCGCATTCCTTTGACTCGACCTTGCCCGGGCCAGCGGTAGGGGCAGCGGCCGGGCTGCAAGCTGCGCTCGGTGACATCACATTTCGCACAAACGAAGCGCTAAACACCCTGTCACCGACGGGGCGCTTGCCCCAGGCTCGCCAGACCGCGATGGCGGAAAGTTTCCGGCAGATTGGGGTAAATGCGAGGCGCGGTACGGATTTCCTGGAGACAAGTGACTCTGACCAAGAGCTGCGCCGTCGGGCGCGACATCGTGTCACGGATGACATCATCGACGAGGAGATCTCTCGCCTACGTGATGAAGCCTCGGGTCTTCCGCCAGCGAACACCACCGTACGGCCAGTCGCGCCCAATCTCGGGGCAATACCGGAAACGCGAAAAATCAACGACAATGACGGTAGGGATTCGGGTCGAATGTCTCGCGACAGTGTGAACGTCGACATGCATCGACGCGCCCGCGACACGTCGAGATCAGCTCGACGCGACCTGGCTGAGACGCTTCAGGGCGTCAATGCCGAACCCTACGAATTAATTAGGGTCCTTGAAGAACAGAATGCCAAGTTAAGGTACCGATTAAAACGAGTGGAAGAAAGACTATCGGAAGAGAGGACGCCGAGACCGTGGAACCGCCGACAAACCGGATTCCCGGGCGAACGACGGACCGTGGAACTCGGGATGGCAATGAAACAGGTCCCGAAATTCTCTGGAGAAGGCCCTGATGAATTGGACCAATTCCTACGCGCTTGCCACACCACGCACGACCGAGTCCCGTACGAAGACCACGAAGTTTTCATAGAATTCGTCGTATCGGGGCATATCATCGGCAGGCCGTCGCAGGACTTAAAACACAAAAATATCAAAAGCCTTGAAGAACTTAGGACGGAGCTGCAGATGCTATACGGAAAGCGCAAGTCACTGGCAGCTCTACAATTGGAGTTCGACTCCCTGCGACAGAATCAGGGCGAAAGTGTCGCGACGTACGCATCGAGGGTAGAACAGTTGACGGTCGACCTCATAGGAAAGTTGTGTGAAGAAATATCAACCCCTGGAGAGGCCCGGACGATCGAAACCGTCACGCGACGAACTGCACAGGCCAACTTCGAGAATGGACTACATGGCCAAGTGCAAACGATCGTGCGTGCTCGAAACTTTACGACGCTACACGAAGCCGTAGTCGGAGCCACCGAAATAAGCGAAATGATGTTACCAAAAGGGAACGGAGGAGCGCAAGGAGCCAACCAACGCCGTAGTTACAACAACAATAATAACAACAACAACAACAGCAGCAACAACGGCAACCAACGTCGGAGCTACAATAACGGTGGCAATAACAACGGCAATGGTAACAAAACCTGTTATCATTGCGGAAATGGAGGCCACTACGCGAGAGATTGTCCGAAGCAATCCGGACGAAACAGCCTTCCCGTCGCGGATCAGGACAAAACACTCCACCAGGTGGACATAGTGTGTCATTACTGCCAGAAAAAAGGGCATCTAAGGAGAGATTGTCGAAAGCGAATTGCAGACGAGAAAAACGGAGGTCAACAGAACAATCGTCAAAACGGTCAACAGAACAACCCGCAAAATAACAACAAGAAGAATTACCAGAACAACCAACAAAAGACGGGGCAAGACGACACGTCGACAAAGCTAACGTTGGGCTCGTTATCGATCAATCTAGTATCAATAAGCGATCAAGAGTCGACACCAGACGCCTCGGAAGAGGAGGAAATGCAAATCATGCAAGTCTCAATCCCGTCAGAGTTGTCGGCCAGCGACTTCGACATTGAGTCTCCGAGTTCGGCCAGCGGAATAATCACCCTGAAAGCCGACACCGGGGCTCAGTGCTGCGTCATCAGACGAGACTGCCTGTTGCCCCAAACGACGATCGAGAAAACAAAAGTGACCCTGAAGGGCGTATCGGGAAGGACTATCCACCCGGTATGCAAAGCAGAGGTCATCCTAGAAGTACCAGAGGTCACAGTGCGACACTGGTTTTACGTCGTCGAGGACGACGTGCCGTTGAGCGTTAACGGACTTCTCGGTATGGATTTCATAAGGAAACACCATGCCGATATTCTCGGTGGCGAGGTTCTGAAATTATACGGACACAGCATACCACTGATAGACGGAACCGAGAGGGTTACTTTGCCCCCGAGGAGCGAAACAATCGTCCACGGGAAAACGAAACTATCGGTTTCGTGGAGAAATACCGACCGCACAGTACTACGACCCGTAGTGCAACTCGAGCCGCTAGGTGATAGCGCGACCGAGTCGCTCAGCGTAGGTACGGTGCGCGCGGGCAGAGGGGTCGAGAGGCTCGACCGACTGCGAGACGAACTCGATCTCTCACACCTCAATGCCGAGGAATTATCGTCGCTCGAAGAAATAATACAAAAATTCGAGGACATCTTCCACCTTCCGGGAGACGTGCTTCCGTGTACAGACAAAGTCGAACACTGCATCCTCTTGCAGGAAGGTACGTCACCGACAAAAGTACACCCGTATCGCCTTCCCGAAGCTCATAAAAAAAAAGTAGAACGACAGACAGAAGAAATGTTGTCCGACGGCATCATACAACCGAGCAAAAGTCAATGGAACGCGCCACTGCTGGTTGTGGCAAAGAAACCCGACGCCAACGGGCAACGACGAATGCGAGTCGTGGTAGACTTCCGTAAACTAAACGAAGCGACCATTGGAGACTCGTACCCGCTGCCTAATATTAACGAAATATTGGACCAGATGGGAAGGGCAAAGTATTTTTCTACTCTCGATCTTGCATCGGGATTCCATCAAATTCCAATGGCTAAGAGAGATAAAGAAAAAACCGCCTTCTCGACTCCGCAAGGGCATTTTGAATACAACCGAATGCCCTTCGGATTAAAAAACGCTCCCCCGACGTTCCAAAGGCTGATGAATACAGTCCTAGCGGGACTGGACGGGATAAAATGCTACGTCTACCTGGATGATATCGTCATCCACGGTAAGACCCTGCAGGAGCACAACAGTCGTCTCGCAGAAGTTTTTCAACGCCTGCGAGAAGCGAAATTGGCCCTACAGCCGAGCAAATGTCAACTAATGCGAAAAGAAACGCATTACCTCGGTCACATAATTTCAGAAAAGGGCGTACAAGCAGACCCCGAAAAAATCGCGGCTGTAAAAAATTTTCCGATACCAACCACCGTTAAAGGAGTACAGTCTTTCCTTGGGTTGGCCGGATATTATCGGAAATTTATCAAAAACTTTTCAAGCATTGCAAAACCCCTCACGGAACTCGTGCGTAAGGATGAGGCATTCGTGTGGACTGCCGTTCGAGACGCCGCGTTCGAGGAGCTGAAAACCGCAATGACAACAGCACCGATACTCCAATACCCGGATTTCGGTGAGCCATTTGTAGTAACGACCGATGCGTCAGACAAGGCCATCGGGGCGATATTATCGCAAGGGAAGGTCGGGGACGACCTTCCGATATGTTACGCGAGCCGTACTCTGTCGAAGGCCGAGCTCAATTACACAACGACCGAGAAAGAACTGCTCGCGATCGTGTGGGCAATAACACAGTTCCGGCCTTACGTTTACGGTACACGTTTCAAGGTGGTAACGGACCACCAACCCTTAACTTGGCTATTCGGTGTAAAGGACCCCGGTTCTCGACTCATGCGTTGGAAAATTAAATTATCCGAGCATGAGTTCGATAGAGAGTATAAAGCGGGGAAGAAAAACACGAACGCCGACGCATTGAGCAGAATATGCGCGGTGACAAGAAGCCAAGAGAAGGAGAGGAAGGGGCACACTGCGCGGGAGAGAGAGAGAAACAACTCCCCCGGCATGGCCCCACGCTCAACCGATCCGCCGTACCCCATAGCGACCGAGAGCGGCGCGAGTGGGGACAGCGCGGACAGCCGTGCGAAAGGAACGGGCGAGAAGAGCGAGAAAGCAAGCCTCGCGCCGTGCGACAGCGAAACCAGCGGTGTAGCGAGCGCGAGATCCAGCGGCTCGAGCCGCCGGGCAGCGGTCAGCGGATGGCTACCCGTGACTGAGGAAGCGGAGAGCGGGGGGGGACAGCGATACGGAGACGCAACACAGTAGCGACGAGGACAGCTGTATTAAAGACAAGCGTAGCGTCCACAATAGCGTAACTTGTCCCAGCCCCGAAGAACGAAAGATTATTATTAAGGAATACCACGATGCTCCCTTAGGTGGACATCAAGGACTAAAAAGGACTCTATCCCGGATTCGCATCATATACGAATGGCCTGGAATCCGAGAGGAGGTGGGGGACTATATCTCCCGCTGTTTAAAATGTCAAAAAAATAAGCTTAGAAGGAAGGAGCGGGCACCAATGATAATTACGGACACTCCTGAAAGATCCTTCGAAAAAACCGCGGTGGACATAGTCGGTCCCTTACCCGAAACATCTCGGGGAAATAAATACGTCCTGACGTTCCAGGACGCACTTACCAAGTATAGCGCAGCAATGGCTATACCGAACCAAGAAGCTAATACGATCGCTAAAGCTTTTACCGAGGAAGTAATATGCCGATACGGAACCCCCGAAACCGTTCTCTCCGACCAGGGCACCAACTTCCTCAGTACCATTTTCAAAGAAGTGTGCAGGCTGTTGCACATAAAGAAAATACAAACGACCGCATACCATCCCGAAAGCAATGGGGCATTGGAGCGGTCGCATCGAACACTCGCCGAGTATCTTCGTCATTTCATCAACGAAGACCAGAGCGACTGGGATGAGTGGCTCCCGTACGCGATGTTTACGTACAACACCACCCCTCACACCGCGACCGGCTTATCACCGCACGAGCTGGTGTTCGGCCGTGAGGCCGAGCTACCGACCGCGGTGAAACAAGAGCCGCGCAGCACGTACACATACGACGACTACGCGAGCGAACTGCGCGAAAGATTGCGCGCTGCATGGACCATTGCGAGGGAACGACTACAGAGCGGTAAAGAAAAAGCGAAACTCTCTTATGACAAGGGAGCGAAGCCAACAGAGCTCCGCGTCGGAGACCGCGTACTCCTAAACGACGAAACAATCCGACGCGGAAGGTCGGCAAAGTTAACACCAAAGTGGACAGGTCCTTATCTAATAATGGACAGCCCACACCGGTTACGTACGAAATACAAAAAGGAAGAAAAACATTAAAAGCACACGCTAACCGGCTGAAGCTCGCCGTAGAGCATTAGAAAAAATAAATAAATAAATAAATAAATAAACAAAAATAGAAAATAAATAAAAAGAAATAAACAAAAATATTTCTCCATCTCCTGGACAGGGCTCCACTAGACATTTCCATAGACATTTTTAACGAAACCTCGAGACATATCGAGACGAACGAGAAAACCCCTAGAACTCTCATCAAGAAAATGGCGTAGAGTCTCACCGACAGCTAGGATAAGGTTACCTGACGAAAGCAGCTAACCGAAATTTTATACAGATGTCGAGCAACGACCTTCCGAAACGCAAATTCGAAGAAAATCTGCACGTGTGTTCCGCAGCGTTGCCGGTGCAACCATTGACCGACTAAGCGCCGTGCGAAACACAACCATACGCGAAAATACGTCCCGATAGCGAAATCGGATGTAAGAAACGGGCCGCGAATTTAGAAGTAACAGTTAAAATAACCATGCTACAACCGGGTAGATGGCTACGCGTGGCGCCGAAAATCGAAATGACCGGGATAACGTGCGAAAACGTTATAACGAAACATAAACAAAAAAAAAATTAACAGGGACAGGAATAATGGCTTTGATAGGAATATGTAAGGTAACTGCCCGGGGCTTCAGCGTCGCAACGGGTCGGAGATACACGGAGATGGTCAAGGAGGATCATCTGCCCCCAGCAATCTCACCCCCTTGGACGCGGACAAGGAAGCGCCCATTTAGAAGAACGACGGGGAAATAGCGAAACTACTAGTAGTGATTCGAAACCCCGCAAAGTTACGCGAACTCGGACAGCGAATCCGAGAAATTAAGAAAAAATTACGCGAAGAATTCCGTATTAAATTCCATAGTACCCTCGCGATAGGTACTACTGTCATGTTCACCATCGCAGCGATAGTACTGGTTAGCTACGCTGCATATACGCAAAAGAAACGCGACACCGCAGCCTTCAGCCGCGACTGTCGCTATCAACCTCGAGACCGTTGCCCCTCAAGAAGAGGAGCAACACAGAACTCGTCGCAAAGACGAAGTGCAAACTAACCGTGACACAGTACACCAGCTAGACCAATACTACCGCTGCGCGAAATTAAATAAACTGACACCCTCCAACAAGTCGAAAATTCCATGGGCACATAAGAAATGTATTCGAAGTAAAAATGGTGTCCATTGTCAATATCCAAATTTTTACTTTTCAGGGGGAAGGGATGTTGTGCCCCGCAATTTTCAAGTACATTTTGTCATTATAAATTTATTAAAAATAAATTCACGAAACAATTATATGCTTCTCACGATATAATTGTTTCTCACGATCGAACATCGCTGATTCCGAATCAGGCGATATGAAAGGAGATACGATTTCCTTTGCAGACAGCTAAATATTGAAATTATAAAGAATAAAATAAAACGAAACCGCTTACGCGAAGTAACGGAAATACGGATTTCCGTTACAACAATTGAATCCTTTTCGAAAGACCGTGCTCTGACCGTGCTGACAAAGAATAATGCGATTGGCTGGCAACGGTCAGACCACAAAATTGTAAAATCAGCTTTTCGACAACGAGCCTCGAAGAACCGAAAGCTCGCCATCGAAAAGTCAGTCTTGAACGAAAGATCAAGTCGAACGGTCCTCTGATCATCAGACTCCCGTGCCGCGATAGAATTTCCTCATCGATACTTTGTAAAAGCGCGAGTAGAAATATCTAATAGAAACCCGCGGCGCGGTAAACGTGATACGTCGCACCGCGATAATAAAGTGTTAATCCGAGTCATTGAGAATAACATCTGCTGTGTAAAAACCCTAAAACCATAATAAATTCAAAGCGGGTCTGTATTTTCTGAGTTAATACTTATTTGTGGCAAGAGATCCCAACATATCCCTCCTGACCCGTAATCTGAAGATTCGAAGAGACACGGGCCATCCGGGGGACACAACACGTGTGATGATATGAAATATGAATGTTTGGCGATATAGTAGAGAACGTCTCCCGACTGAATCGGAGGCTTCATGAGAATCATGAAGAATTTATAAACATGAACGGTCGTAATTCAAACTCTCACCAAACTAAGATTATATCGAGAAATATTTTATCGTTTTTATATCTTAGTTTCTTAATTCAAACTATGAACAAACTGAGATAATATCAAGAACTATTTAACCATTTAAAATTTTTGTTATAAATCAAACTATTAATTAACTAAGACGACATCGAAGATTATTTCATCTTTTAAAAATTTCGAATTAATTAATTCAAACTATTAATAAACTAAGATAATACTGAGAATTTTTTAATCCTTTTTGAATTTTTCAATAAGGTAATTTATTATGCAAGACAACGCTCGCAGCCAGGGTTTATTCAAATTGTTTAATTTGCTTTATCCTTACAAGATCTGGAACTGAAAAAATCAAGGATCAGCAACACAGAACGATTACAACAGGCAAACGGTTAAGCGGGCTGGTGATATTTACGCAAATTCGCACGATTGTATATGAGTCGTTCTTTAAAAACCCGACACACTTGTGGACCTCATAGTGCTCGATCGCCTCGTAACTTTGACATTCATTTATATATGTCAAACAGAGGACACTCAATTTTTTCAGATCTTTCTAATGACATTTATGTCCCATAAAGGTTATTGATCTTTTGGCATGTTTTCAAATTTCAACTTATAAATGAATTTTTTCTGCATATCATCGTGGAAAAGAAAATTCCGGACGGAATAGTTTTTTTTGTAAAAAATCCTCAGCTTTCTAATAAAAATATTGTCGATCCAATTCGTTTTCAGGAAAACACTGAAGAATGCGAATACGAATTGAAAAGTCGTTTTTCATGACAAGCCTTAAGGTTAAGATCAACAAATTATTTTTTTCGGATTCCTTGGGGTGTTTTACCTATTGAGTGAAGTTGTTAGACTGGGGTAAGCAGCTGGGGCACTGCAGCAATAGTTTTGGTCAAAAAACGAGAATGAAAAAAAAGCCACCCAATTTTTATCATGTTTAAAAATCTCTTTATTCTTGTATGTGATTACTTTTCTCAAAAAAAAGTGATACGTCGATAATCGAAATAGTGAAGCCAGTTTGTATGGCCAATCGGGATCGTTGAGATCTGATTTTAAAATCCAAATTTGATGCGGTTGAAACATTTTTGCTTCCTCATAGAGGAAGCTATGTGACGGTGAAAAATTTTTTTTTCGAGATATCCATGTCACCATGTTCAGAATGTTCTAAAACGTCCAGAAAACACCTTTTCAGAAAATGTCCGGATGTATGTGTGTATGTGTGTGTGTATGTGTGTGTGTGTGTATGTGTGTAATGGACTCCCAAAATTCAAACGTGTATAACTCGAGAACGGTTTCAGCTACATCCCCCAAATTTCGCAGGCATGTGCCGCTCTTAAACCCCTTCTCCGACTATAATTTTGGTCATGATTCAAGGCGTCGCTCGGATTTTGTGTCGTTTTCAAATTTCCAAAAAAAGGACGCACTATAACTGTCGCAAATTTTGAAATATTCGTCTGAATAGTTTTTGACAAAGAGATTTGTATATAATGTTTGTTGGTATTGCATTTGGGCCGAATCCATTGATAATTTTCGATTTTATGATATTTTGAATTTTTCAAAAAATCAAATTTGTCGCTATAACTTTCGTTAACTTTAACCAATCGAGCTCTAAATTTACACGAGTATGGAACATCATTAAGCAATGATATCTGCGAAATTAAGCGAAGATCGGCTCAGCGGATCTAATTTTATAGCAACTATAAATTTCGAAGTTCGAACCTCTGCAATTTGTAAAATATTCGACTGAACGTGCTCAAATTCATGCACACGCTTGAACCAACAATCAGCTTCATTTGTTACTAAATTTGGTAGAAACCGAACAACGCGTTCGAATTTTAGGACACTTCGAATTATTATGTACGTTCAAGATGACCTCCCAAGATTCAAACGTGTATAACTCAAGAACAGTTTCAGCTACGGCACCCAAATTTTGGAGGCATGTCGAGCTCTATAACCCCGACTTTAACTATAATTTTGGTCATGATTCAAGCCGTGAATCGGATTTTGTATCGTTTTTACATTTCCAAAAACAAGCTGCAAGTTGGAACTTGCAATTTGCTTCCTCGAAATCGTAGGTAGTGAACGAAGATTCCTCTATGAGGAAGCCAAAGATTAAATAGAGAATTACCACTCATATAAATATCTCCGTTTAATCTATCAGATTCAGAACAAAAAAAATGATTCATCATAGAGAAATCTTCGTTCACTACCTACGATTTCGAGGAAGCAAATTGCAAGTTCCAACTTGCAGCTTTTCTATTTTGCTGATGGTGCACCACAACAATTCAAGAACAAAAAGGCCTTCGCACATTTGTGTTACCACGGTTTTGATTTCGGAGTTCAAGCAGAATGGCATTTTTTGCGACTACACACGGGAAAGGGCCCTGTGACGGACTGGCTGGCACAGTAAAACGTCACGCAGCACGAGCCAGCTTGCAAATGAACACAGGGAAGCCAATATTGACATCCTCTGATTTGTTCGAGTGGGCATCTTATACTTTCGACAACATCGATTTCGTTTTCGTCGGAAAGGATGTATATGATAGTACAGTGCAGCCCCTTTGATCGGAATCTTTCGCATCGGAACGCGCGGAGAAGAACCATATCCCACTCCTCAATTTCTCCGCCGGCCGTGAACGTTTAAACAAATGACTAGCAATGAAGCTCAGTGCTGTACGAAAAATTCAGTCCTGGTTAATTTTTTTAGACGTTTGACATATGTACTGTGATCTGCGACTAGTTGGGTGGGGGTAAAGGGGAGAGTGGATGAGGGACAAAAAAAGAAAGGACAAAAAAAAATAAGAAGAAAACCCAAGTGATGAAGAATAAATCGGTATTTAATAAATGGGAATGGATTCCGCAGAAGTGATGTCTGCCTCGCTCCGAGGTTCGATCAGATGGTATCGAAAAAAATGGTGACAAAAATTCAGAGTAATGACATAAGAGGAAATTAATAAATGCAAAAAAAAGAGAGTAGAATTGTTGTGCCCCGCAATTTTCAAGTACATTTTGTCATTATAAATTTATAAAAAATAAATTCACGAAACAATTATATGCTTCTCACGATATAATTGTTTCTCACGATCGAACATCGCTGATTCCGAATCAGGCGATATGAAAGGAGATACGATACTTCCTTTGCAGACAGCTAAATATTGAAATTATAAAGAATAAAATAAAACGAAACAGCTTACGCGAAGTAACGGAAATACGGATTTCCGTTACAACAATTGAATCCTTTTCGAAAGACCGTGCTGACAAAGAATCATGCGATTGGCTGGCAACGGTCAGACCACAAAATTGTAGAATCAGCTTTTCGACAACGAGCCTCGAAGAACCGAAAGCTCGCCATCGAAAAGTCAGTCTTGAACGAAAGATCAAGTCGAACGGTCCTCTGATCATCAGACTCCCGTGCCGCGATAGAATTTCCTCGTCGATACTTTGTAACAAGCGCGAATAGAAATATCTAATAGAAACCCGCGGCGCGGTAAACGTGATACGTCGCACCGCGATAATAAAGTGTTAGTCCGAGTCATCGAGAATAACATCTACTGTGTAAAAAACCCAAAAACCATAATAAATCCAAAGCGTGTCTGTATTTTATGAGTTAATACTTATTTGTGGCAAGAGATCCCGACTTATCCCTCCTAACCCGTAATCTGAAGATTCGAGGAGACACGGGTCATCCGGGGGACACAACATTGGTGGCAGCGGTGGGATCTGCCATAATAACTCTAAAATCAGTGCGTTTTTGAACCCTTCCATACGCATTCAATACAGGAAGGCTTCACACAGCCACGCGGACCCGAGCTTGACGGGTTGGTCTACGCTCGCGACGTATCCCCAGCGTCGAAGTTCCCGACACGCAGTCGTCGTGGAATTCGGCTGGAAGGCGGAAACGTGATATAAACTATCGACATAGTCCGCAATAAATTAGAACCGCGATAAGAAATTTTCCGAAAAGTGAACGTTAAATTTTTATCCGGTTACACGGCACCGAATCAGAACAGTGTTTGCGGTGCGCGTGGTGTACCAGTGTCAAAATCCCGACACCGAAGCTGTCGAGGCATTTTACCTGGTTGTGCGGTGCAGTGATAGTGAATCAGCTGTGCCTGCACGATACTCGGGGTTAAATTCCGGAAGTGCACATCGCGAAAATTTACCCGGGTGCAGCGGCCACACCATTGTGACGCAATAGTGCAATCGGTGCAGAGTCGTGTGCGAAAGTCCAGTGCTCTACGCGACACGCAGTCGTCGCGGTACAGCCTGGTTCTCCTACCGCGCAGTAGTATCTGCCGTAGCGAGATAGCGAGCCGCCTGAGAGGCATACGTCGGAGGGTCAAGGACAAGGACGAACCGAACACCAAGGGGCTCAAGGAAACGCAGCGGAAGGAACCACAGCCGACCGTTTCAAGGATCAACAGAGATCATCGAGGAAACGCAGCGGAATGGATCAAGGCCGACCGTTTCATGGATCATCAGGGATCATCCACCTGTAAGTGGCAGTACCTAATCTTATCATATAAACCTATCAAAGCCAATTTATAATTTATTCCGATGTCCGCGAAGATTTAGTAAAAGAAAGATTTGTAATACAATATTTCGGATTGGTATTAACCGTGACAGAAAAAAGATAATCTGTTTACGCGACAATCGTTGCAATAATACGCGAGAGAGAAAAGCCCACGCAGCGTGGCACATGACAAACGCTTCGAACAAAATTAAATTAAATTCAGCCAGAATTAATTCTCAACAAATAAAACGCGGAATAATCGAATCAGGCGAGAGGTAGAGGATTAGGTAAACGTAAAATAAAAGTTTGATAAATCTATTAAAGGAAAAATTTAAATAAATAAAATATGGAAAACAACAGGCGAAATGACCCGCGACTCGCGCATTCCTTTGACTCGACCTTGCCCGGGCAAGCGGTAGGGGCAGCGGCCGGGCTAGATGCTGCAATTGGCGACATCACATTTCGCACAAATGAAGCGCTAAACACCCTGTCGCCGACGGGGCGCTTGCCCCACGCTCGCCAAACCGCGATGTCGGAAAGTTTCCGGCAGATGGGGGTAAATGAGAGGCGCGGTACGGATTTCCTGGAGACGAGTGACCCGGACCGAGAGACGCACCGTCGGGCGCGACGTCGTATCACGGACGAAATGATCGACGAAGAGATATCGCGCCTCCGTGATGAGGCCTCGGGTCTTCCGCCAGCGAACACCACCGTACGGCCAGTCGCGCCCAATCTCGGGGCAATACCGAAAACGCGAAGAATCGACGACGACGACGGTAGAGATTCGGGTCGAATGTTTCGCGACGCTGTGAACGTCGACACGCAACGACGCTCCCGCGACACGTCGAGATCAGCTCGACGCGACTTGGCTGAGATGCTTCGGGGCGCCGACGCCGAACCCTACGACTTAATTAGGGTCCTTGAAGAGCAAAACGCCAAATTAAGGTACCGATTAGAACGAATAGAAGAAAGACTATCGGAAGAGAGGACGTCGAGACCGTGGAACCGCCGACAAACCGGATTCCCGGGCGAACGACGGACCGTGGAACTCGGGATGGCAATGAAACAGGTCCCGAAATTTTCCGGAGAAGGTCCTGACGAATTAGACCAATTTCTACGCGCTTGCCAAACTGCGCACGACCGAGTCCCGTACGAAGACCACGAAGTTTTCATAGAATTCGTCGTATCGGGGCATATTACCGGCAGGCCGTCGCAGGACCTAAAACATAAAAATATCAAAACCCTAGAAGAACTTAGGACAGACCTGAAGATGCTATATGGAAAGCGTAAGTCACTGGCAGCTCTGCAATTGGAATTCAACTCCCTGCGGCAGAATCAGGGGGAAAGTGTCGCGACGTACGCATCGAGGGTAGAACAGGTGACGGTCGACCTCATTGGAAAGTTGTGTGAAGGAATATCAACCCCTGGTGAGACGCGGACGATCGAAACCATCACCCGACGAAGTGCACAGGCCAATTTCGAGAACGGACTACATGGCCAAGTGCAAACGATCGTGCGTGCTCGAAACTTTACGACGCTACACGAAGCCGTAGTCGGAGCTATCGAAATCAGCGAGATGATGTTACCAAAAGGAAACGGAGGAGTGCAAGGCTCCAACCAACGCCGTAGTTATAACAACAATAACAGCAACAACAACAACAACAGCAACAACGGCAACCAACGCCGAAGCTACAATAACGGTAACAATAACAACGGCAATGGCAACAAAACCTGTTATCATTGCGGAAATGGAGACCACTACGCGAGAGATTGTCCGAAGCAATCCGGACGAAACAGCCTTCCCGTCGCGGATCAGGACAAAACACTCCACCAGGTGGACATAGTGTGTCATTACTGTCAGAAAAAGGGCCATGTGAGGAGAGATTGCCGAAAGCGAATGGCAGACGAGAAAAACGGAGGTCAACAGAACAATCGTCAAAACGGTCAACAGAACAACCCGCAAGGTAACCAAAGAAACAACGGAAACGGTCAACAGTCGCAAAATAACAACAAGAAGAATTACCAGAACAACCAACAAAAGACGGGGCAAGACGACGCGTCGACAAATCTAATGTTGGGTTCGCTATCGATCAATCTAGTATCGATAAGCAACCAAGAGTCGACATCAGACGCCTCGGAAGAGGAGGAAATGCATATCATGCAAGTCTCAATCCCGTCAGAGTTGTCGGGCAGCGACTTCGACATCGAGTCTCCGAGTTCGGCCAGCGGTATAATCACCCTGAAAGCCGACACCGGGGCTCAGTGCTGCGTCATCAGACGAGACTGTCTGTTGCCTCAAACGACGATCGAAAAAACAAAAGTGACCCTGAAGGGCGTATCGGGAAGGACTATCCACCCGGTATGCAAAGCAGAGGTCACCCTAAAAGTACCAGAGGTCACAATACGACACTGGTTTTACGTCGTCGAGGACGACGTACCGTTGAGCGTTAACGGACTTCTCGGTATGGATTTCATAAAGAAGCACCATGCCGATATCCTCGGTGGCGAGGTACTGAAATTATACGGACACAGTATGCCACTGATAGACGGAACCGAGAGGGTTACTTTGCCCCCGCGGAGCGAAACGATCGTTCACGGGAAAACGAAGAGCAAGACCATCGGTTTCGTGGAGAAATACGAAATCGAAAAAGAAATTCTCGTCGGTGCCTGTGTAACGCCACCGAGAGGGAACAGCTGTGCAGTTAGCATAGTAAACACCAGCGACCGAGCACACACAGTACTACGACCCGTAGTGCAACTCGAGCCGCTAGGTGATAGCGCGACCGAGTCGCTCAGCGTAGGTACGGTGCGCGCGGGCAGAGGGGTCGAGAGGCTCGACCGACTGCGAGACGAACTCGATCTCGCACACCTCAATGCCGAGGAATTATCGTCGCTCGAAGAAATAGTACAAAAATTCGAGGACATCTTCCACCTTCCGGGAGACGTGCTTCCGTGTACAGACAAAGTCGAACACTGCATCCTCCTGAAGGAAGGTACGTTACCGACAAAAGTACACCCGTATCGCCTTCCCGAAGCTCATAAAAAAGAAGTAGAACGACAAACGGAAGAAATGTTGTCCGATGGCATCATACAACCGAGCAAAAGCCAATGGAACGCGCCACTGCTGGTTGTGGCAAAGAAACCAGATGCCAACGGGCAACGACAAATGCGAGTCGTGGTAGACTTTCGTAAACTAAAAGAAGCAACCATCGGAGACTCGTACCCACTGCCTAATATTAGCGAAATATTGGACCAGCTGGGAAGGGCAAAGTATTTTTCTACTCTCGATCTTGCATCGGGATTTCATCAAATTGCAATGGCCAAGAGAGATAAAGAAAAAACCGCGTTCTCGACTCCGCAAGGGCATTTCGAATACAACCGAATGCCCTTCGGATTAAAAAACGCTCCCCCGACGTTCCAAAGGCTGATGAATACAGTCCTAGCGGGACTGGACGGGATAAAATGCTACGTCTACCTGGATGATATCGTCATCCACGGTAAGACCCTGCAGGAGCACAACAGTCGCCTCGCAGAAGTTTTTCAACGCTTGCGAGAAGCGAAATTGGCCCTTCAACCGAGGAAATGTCAATTAATGCGAAAAGAAACGCATTACCTCGGTCATATAATTTCAGAAAAGGGCGTACAAGCAGACCCCGAAAAAATAGCGGCTGTAAAAAATTTCCCAATACCAACCACCGTTAAGGGAGTACAATCCTTCCTTGGGTTGGCCGGCTACTACCGGAAATTTATAAAAAACTTTTCGAGCATTGCGAAGCCCCTAACGGAACTCGTGCGGAAGGACGAAGCATTCGAATGGACTGCCGTCCGAGACGCAGCGTTCGAGGAGCTAAAAACTGCGATGACTACGGCACCGATACTCCAATACCCGGATTTCGGCAAGCCATTTGTAGTAACGACCGATGCGTCAGACAAGGCCATCGGAGCGATATTATCGCAAGGGGAGGTCGGGGACGACCTTCCGATATGTTACGCGAGCCGTACTCTGTCCAAGGCCGAGCTCAATTACACAACGACCGAGAAAGAACTGCTCGCGATCGTGTGGGCAATTGCACAGTTCCGGCCTTACGTTTACGGTACACGTTTTAAGGTGGTAACGGACCACCAACCCTTAACTTGGCTGTTCGGTGTGAAGGATCCCGGCTCTCGACTCATGCGTTGGAAAATTAAATTATCCGAGCATGAGTTCGATATAGAGTATAAAGCGGGGAAGAAGAACACGAACGCCGACGCATTGAGTAGAATATGCGCGGTGACAAGAAGCCAAGGGAAGGAGAGGAAGGGGCACACTGCGCGGGAGAGAGAGAGAAGCAACTCCCCCGGCATGGCCTCACACTCAACCGATCCACCGTACCCCATAGCAACCGAGAGCGGCGCGAGTGGGGACGGCGCGGACAGCCGTGCGAAGGGAACGGGCGAGAAGAGAGAGAAAGCAAGCCTCGCGCCGTGCGACAGCGAAACCAGCGGTGTAGCGAGCGCGAGATCCAGCGGCTCGAGCCGCCGGGCAGCGGTCAGCGGACGGCTACCCGTGACTGAGGAAGCGGAGAGCGGGGAGGACAGTGATACGGAGACGGAACACAGTAGCGACGAGGACAGCTGTATTAAAGACAAGCGCAGCGTCCACAATAGCGTAACCTGTCCCAGCCCCGACGAACGGAAAATTATTATTAAAGAATATCACGATGCTCCTTTAGGTGGACATCAAGGACTAAAAAGGACTCTATCCCGGATTCGCATCAAATACGAATGGCCCGGAATCCGAGAGGAGGTGGGGGACTATATCTCCCGCTGTTTAAAATGTCAAAAAAATAAGCTCCGAAGGAAGGAGCGAGCACCGATGATAATTACGGACACTCCTGAAAGATCCTTCGAAAAAACCGCGGTTGACATAGTCGGTCCCTTACCCGAAACATCTCGGGGAAATAAATACGTCCTGACGTTCCAGGACGCACTTACCAAGTATAGCGCAGCTATGGCTATACCAAATCAGGAAGCTAATACCATCGCTAAAGTTTTTACCGAGGAAATAATATGCCGATACGGAACCCCAGAAACCGTTCTTTCCGACCAGGGCAAAAATTTCCTCAGTACCATTTCCAAAGAAGTGTGCAGGCTGTTGCACATAAAGAAAATACAAACGACCGCATACCATCCCGAAAGCAATGGGGCATTGGAGCGGTCGCATCGCACACTCGCAGAGTATCTTCGACATTTCATCAACGAAGACCAGAGTGACTGGGATGAGTGGCTCCCGTACGCGATGTTCACGTACAACACCACCCCTCACACCGCGACCGGCTTATCACCGCACGAACTGGTGTTCGGCCGTGAAGCCGAGCTACCGAACGCGGTGAAACAAGAGCCGCGTAGCACCTACACATACGATGACTACGCAAGCGAACTGCGCGAAAGATTGCGAGCTGCATGGACCATTGCAAGGGAACGATTACAGAGCGGTAAAGAAAAAACAAAACTCTCTTATGACAAGGGAACGAAGCCGACAGAGCTCCGCATCGGAGACCGCGTACTCCTAAACGACGAAACAATCCGACGCGGAAGGTCGGCAAAATTAACACCAAAGTGGACAGGTCCTTATCAAATAATAGGACAGCCCAATCCGGTTACGTTTGAAATACAAAAAGGAAGAAAAACATTAAAAGCACACGCTAACCGGCTGAAGCTCGCCGTAGAGCATTAGAAAAAATAAATAAATAAATAAATAAATAAACAAAAATAGAAAATAAATAAAAAAGAAATAAGCAAAACAGAAAATAAATAAAAAAAAGAAAAAAACAAAAATATTTCTCCATCTACTGGACAGGGCTCCACTAGACATTTCCATAGACATTTTTAACGAAACCTCGAGACACATCGAGACGAACGAGAAAACCCCTAGAACTCTCATCAAGAAAACGGCGTAGAGTCTCACCGACAGCTAGGATAAGGTCACCCGACGAAAGCAGCTAACCGAAATTTTAGACAGATGTCGAACAACGACCTTCCGAAACGCAAATTCGAAGAAAAGCTGCACGTGTGTTCCGCAGCGTTGCCGGTGCAACCATTGACCGACTAAGCGCCGTGCGAAACACAACCATACGCGAAAATACGTCCCGATAGCGAAATCGGATGTAAGAAACGGGCCGCGAATTTAGAAGTAACAGTTAAAATAACCATGCTACAACCGGGTAGATGGCTACGCGTGGCGCCGAAAATCGAAATGACCGGGATAACGTGCGAAAACGTTATAACGAAACAAAAAAAAAAAAAAAAAAAATTTAACAGGGACAGGAATAATGGCTTTGATAGGAATATGTAAGGTAACTGCCCGGGGCTTCAGCGTCGCAACGGGTCGGAGATACACGGAGATGGTCAAGGAGGATCATCTGCCCCCAGCAATCTCACCCCCTTGAACGCGGACAAGGAAGCGCCCATTTAGAAGAACGACGGGGAAATAGCGAAACTACTAGTAGTGATTCGAAACCCCACAAAGTTACGCGATCTCGGACAGCGAATCCGAGAAATTAAGAAAAAATTACGCGAAGAATTCCGTATTAAATTCCATAGTACCCTCGCGATAGGTACTACTGACATGTTTACCATCGCAGCGAAATTAAATAAACCGACACCCTCCAACAAGTCGAAAATTCCATGGGCACATAAGAAATGTATTCGGAGTAAAAATTGTGTCCATTGTCAATATCCAAATTTTTACTTTTCAGGGGGGAGGGATGTTGTGCCCCGCAATTTTCAAGTACATTTTGTCATTATAAATTTATAAAAAATAAATTCACGAAACAATTATATGCTTCTCACGATATAATTGTTTCTCACGATCGAACATCGCTGATTCCGAATCAGGCGATATGAAAGGAGATACGATACTTCCTTTGCAGACAGCTAAATATTGAAATTATAAAGAATAAAATAAAACGAAACAGCTTACGCGAAGTAACGGAAATACGGATTTCCGTTACAACAATTGAATCCTTTTCGAAAGACCGTGCTGACAAAGAATCATGCGATTGGCTGGCAACGGTCAGACCACAAAATTGTAGAATCAGCTTTTCGACAACGAGCCTCGAAGAACCGAAAGCTCGCCATCGAAAAGCCAGTCTTGAACGAAAGATCAAGTCGAACGGTCCTCTGATCATCAGACTCCCGTGCCGCGATAGAATTTCCTCGTCGATACTTTGTAACAAGCGCGAATAGAAATATCTAATAGAAACCCGCGGCGCGGTAAACGTGATACGTCGCACCGCGATAAAAAAGTGTTAGTCCGAGTCATCGAGAATAACATCTGCTGTGTAAAAAACCCAAAAACCATAATAAATCCAAAGCGTGTCTGTATTTTATGAGTTAATACTTATTTGTGGCAAGAGATCCCGACTTATCCCTCCTAACCCGTAATCTGAAGATTCGAGGAGACACGGGTCATCTGGGGGACACAACAGAATAAAAAAAAATACAGTGCTCGCGTGAAAGAAACAAAAGAATAAATAGCGCACCGCCAGCCCTGTACGTCAGGGTTCTCGCACGAAAATCTTAAAAGAACGAAAGATAAACTAAAAACAAATAATATCGAAACGCAAAAAAAAAAGAAAGAAATCGCGCGAAGTCGGCCTCCGATAATCGAGGAAATAATCGAAAATAAAGTGAAATTAAACGTGAGTGAAATAAAAGAAAATAAATAAATTTAATAAATGACGCGAAGTCAGCCCTATGGTCGAGGGTTCTTATACAAAAAAAATCGGAACTAAAGAAAAGATTTCAGACGCGCTTAAAATGAAATAACGTGATGACGCAAAAAAAAATAAACCGCGCCGTAAGATCGGCCCTTGTTGGGCTAATAGGCGGGAGTAGGGGAGGGGAAGAGAGGGGGAGTGAGGTATAGACGGGACAGCTGGCCGGTTGCAATTATTGTTTCAAGCGAAAAGAGAATAAAAATGACAAAAAAAAAGAAAGGACTACAATTTACTGAAGCTATTTTTATTGGGCGCCAGTCACTTTATCGGCAGTGACACCGCAATTAATTATCCGGGAACGAGAATTTCCCAGAAGGATGACTCGAACAAAAAGAAAATATAGAACTCGGCTAACCGGTGGCGAACATGGACGGATCAGGAGGGGTGGGAACACTGGACGTCGGCTCTTATCGGTAAGACCTCGACACACAAAAAAAATGAATTTGCGAGTGAAATTATTCTCACTTTACAATGATGATTTTGCGAACGCGAATTTACTGACTGCTAGTAAACTATCACCGCCACTCACTCGCGCAAACGAAGAAAAGACGACGGCGATCGAAATACGTCGGATGGCCACGGCACGCACGCCGGTACAAAATGGCGGGCGCCCACACGTGGCGTCTCGCTTACTACGTACAAATGCCGGCGTATAAGAAAAATAAATATAATAATTACCCAAATTTCTGGGGCAATTAGGGAAAATCGAGGGGATAGGAGGGATAGAAATTCAACGGGTACTCACTCGTTCGCAATCTGCGTCACCGTTCTCCGCAATCGGTCGTGTCAACGGCAATCGCGATCTACGCCGCGCTAATTCTCGGCTTTCCGACGTCGACGCTCACAAGTGCGGAAGAAGGCGCCGATACTACGAACACAACGCTCACACAATGCACACGATTGTGCCGAAACGACGGGGTAACGTCCAAATAACAAAAAAAACGAATCGTGGCTCGCTCAGACACACTCTGCTCTCGGGTAACGCTCGGCTCGAAGTCAAGAAAAAATGGCCGTCGTCTTCGTCTTCTTCATCGATCGTGAGATCGATCGTGATTGGTGTCGAAGAGGCGGTGTCATTGGCGGATCCCGATGGCAGGGCCTTCCGCTGCTGCTTCCGATTGGTCGGGCGCTGGTGGTTTGCGAGTTGCACGAGTGTATGCGGTGGAGACTCGGCTTGTTGATAGTTTGGTGGAATACTAGGGGAATTACGAGGAGGGATTAATTGTGAGGGATGGGAGTTCTATGTGCGTCGCGGGATTGGAGGAATACTGGGGAAATTACGAGGAGTGATTAACTGTGTGGGATGGGTGTTCTATTCCGTCGCGGGATTGGAGGAATGCTGGGGAAAATCGTGGGAATAGTGGCTTCTGATTGGCCGTGGTTCGTGGTTGTCCAACTCATTTCTATGTAGGCTCACCGGTGCGCGGCTAGTGACTCTAGCTTGCACTAGTCTCGATCGATAGTCGTGGTGATGGCTACGGTAGAGTGGCGCTAGTCCCCGGTCGATACGTCGATAATTACAGTCATCGAGCCGTCGGGTGGCGCCTCGCGTGCCGTAATCGATAATCTGCGGGCCCCGTTGCACGACGATTATGTCAGCTATTCGGCTTATGTGGGGTGAGTCGCTGCGGTGGTGCGTTGCCACGGAGACGGGTGACGATGTCGTTGCTTCGGATGTTTCGTTATCGGTGACGAGAGTAAATGCGAGTTTAGGGGTGTAAGGATCGTTCGGGTGGGTGGGGGAAAATCGGCAATGATACATTTAATTACTAGTAGTGCGCCGGTAAAAGTGTTATAATATTCGTCTCGGTGTGGTGAGTGGCGGCCTTCGAGCCGGGCTGGGGGAAAATTGTGACCGCCACGTCACAACTCCCCCCCACTTGCCGAAGGTTCGTCTCTGGACGACCTGAGTACATTTATTCCGGGACTTGGGGGGTAGTGGGGAAGGATTGGGATGGGCTGCGTGACACATCACGCGGGTTTGTCGGGGGAGGTAATAATTAAATTCTTGATACCGGTCTTATGTCGATTTTAACAAAACAAGTATATGTTTATTTTTTTCTCTTTCAACTATCATGAAAGGATAACAAAAATAAAATGAAAAATATCTCTTATAATTACTAGGAACAGTTTGATCTATGTACGTCTTTTACTCCTTCGCCCTTCACAAATATGGCCCCGGTCCTTGCCGGAAACCTCGCAGTACTCAGGTACTCCCCCGGGCTGGATAATTCATCCAGGCCCAAAATAAAGAGATAAAACGAGATAACAGCAAAAAAAAACGAAACGAATGGGTAGTATTACGGGAGGGGGAACGAGTGAAAGGGAGTCGGGGTGGAGTGAGGCGAAATGAAGGAGTTATCGGTCATGTCCGGTGCCGTAGCCGGGTAACGTGGGTTGGGAAATTCTTCCAACCCCAAATAAACAAAACAACAAAAAGAATCGAAGGGCTAGCGACGGCACGACTGGGGAAAACAGCCAAACTAAAACACAAAAAAAACAACAAAATAAGAATCGGTCATGTACCGGGAGAGGATATATAAAAAAAAGGGGAAGCTCGGACGGGCTACGAAGGTCTACTCGTAGCGCCGGCGGAAGCGGTGCGGGCATCGTTCCGCGTAATGGTGAGGTTCTCCGCAGTTCCAGCATCGATACAGCACTGGGTGGGGTGCTGGAGCCTGTCGGAGGGGAGGCAGGTTGGGGATCAAGGGTGGGGGAATGCGGGGTAAGGCAGTGGTGCATTGAGTCGGGGGAAGGTTCGGTGGGGTGGGTAGTTTTAGGGACATCAGGGAGGGGATTCTGGGAGTCTGAGGTCGTGGAGGGGGCTGCGGGAATCGAAAGAATTGGCTGGCTTCATAGGACTTCGGGGGCGGGGGGTATTTGAGGTGGTCGGGGAACTGGTAGCGGGGAGCGCAGGGAATGGCAGAGGTGCTGGCGGTACATGGGATAGTCGGTGGGAAGGGTGTGGGTCGGGTCTTCTGGGATTGTGCTGGGAGAGGAGCTGCACGTTTTGGTAGAGTGGCGACGATCTCGCCTGCGGTGAGATCTTCATCGGTAGCGTCGTTGACGTCGCTTAGGGTGACGTTGTGGACCCCGCTTAAAATTTTGTCGTCGACGTCGCCGAAGACTTCGTCCACGATGTCGCCGATCTCCTCGTCGTCGAGGCCGTCAAGGGCGTCCCCGTCGTCGTCGTCGGATGCTTCGTCGCAGGTCTCGTCGAGTGTTCTCTCACTCGTCTCTGGTTCGGTGACGGAGGTTATACCGAGGCCCTCCAGGACCCACGGGGAGTGCTGGTGGGCGAAGCTTACGATCTCGTCGATGTATTCCGGCGAGAGGCCTGTCCGGGGGGGGGGGGGGGGGGGTTCGACATTGGTCGAACGGGGCCGTACCCCAGTTCGCTCAACCGGGCTCGTTGGGTTCGCAACCCTCCCCGGCCTGGTTGGATCGTTCTCCAGGGAAGTCGAGTTCGTTCCGCCATTCTGAAACGGGGGGTTATCGGTGAGAGCCGTTCGCGGATTTCCTGCGGGGTCGGATGGATTTGGCGAGCTCGTTCTTGTCGGGTCATACGGTTGTCGGTAGGGAACTAGGTCTTTGACGTGTATTTTTGGGTATTTGTTTCTTAACGGGTCGTGAATCTCGTAGATTACGGGGGATATTTTCTTAGTGATCGTGTAAGGTCCGCGGTACCTGGGGGCTAATTTTGCGGCATAGTTCTGGGTGGCTGAGGATAAAACTCGGTTCTTCCGACGTACCAAGTCTCCGATTTGGAATTCGCGATCCGTCCTTCCGCGATTGTAATAATGCGCTTGTTTTCTCGCTGCGTTCGACAAATTTTTGCGAACCCAGTCGTGAATAAGCGGTAGTCGTTTCATACGGTCGTTCCAGACCGCGGGGTCAGTTCTGTTCTCCGCGGGTGGAAGTGGGAGTTCGTTCAGGATGCTTTTCGCGGGTCTAGGGTTTCGTCCGAAATTAAGGAATGCTGGGGTCATATGGGTAGAGCTCTGCACTGCCGTGTTAAGGGCGAAGCATAGCTCGGAAAGATGTACGTCCCAGTTCTGATGATCGTCACCCACGTACGAAATTATCATTGTCTTGAGGGTTCGATTTGCGCGTTCAACGGGATTGGCTTGAGCGTGATAGGGAGGGATAGTGGTCTGTCGAATTCCGTACTGTCCGAGGTGCGTCGTCATGTGTTTGTTGACGAACTCAGTGCCATTGTCGGTGAGTAAATAGCGTGGGCAACCCCAGCGATTTAACACCAGCGTTTCCAATGCCGTGACAATGGTTGGTCCGATCGCCGTTCTGAGGGGTTTGGCTTCGATGAATTTGGTGAAAAGGTCCTGGAAAACTACTATATATCGGTTTCGGCCTTTGCTGGGGGGGAAAGGACCCATGACGTCGGCAGCCACCACTGTCCATGGACCTTCGGTAGTTCTCTCACGCATCAATCCTGCAGGCGCTCCCTGCTCAATTTTGCTGAGCTGACAGACGCGGCATCCGCGTACGAAGCGTGCTACGTCTTGAAAAATGCCAGGCCACGCGAAATCTTGCGTGACACGATGGTAGGTCTTGTCGATCCCCAAATGACCAGCTTGGGGGTGGTCGTGGGCGTCCTGCATGGCGCGTAGTCGGGAGTCTTGGGGTAGGACAAGTTTCCAGGAATTTAGGTCTACTAGGGCGGGATCTACGACGGGGTGTGGGCGATGGTGGTATAAGCGATCGTCCTCGATTCTCCAATCGGGATACTTGGACGGGAACTCGCGTACGTTTCTCATCTGTTCGAGGTACCAAGGATCCACCGATTCTCCGATAGCGGCTAGTGCTTCCCCTGTTCCCTCGAACATCCTCGAGAGGGCGTCAGGAACTACGTTCAGGGCGCCTTTTCGGTGGATTATTTCCATGTCCAGGTCCTGCATCACCAGTGCCCAGCGCGCCAGTCTACCGGTTGGATCTCTCAGATTCCGCAACCAGCGTAGGCTGCTGTGGTCAATAATGACTTTGAAAGAACCACGCCTTTGCCGAGCAGGTAAACGAGAGGGATTTTATGTTCGGAGATATCTCCGATAAAGCGAGCGTACCAGCCCACCATACCGAGAAATCTCCGCAGTTGTTTGAGGTTTTTGGGAGCGGGGTACTGGAGAATGGGAGCTACTTTATCCGGGTCAGTTCAGATATTTCATTTCCGAACAGAAGAAAGAACTCTTTTCTCGGTTAATTTCGAGATTCGCTTGGGAAAGGGCAGTCAATACTAGTTGTAAGTATTTAAAATGGTCCTCTTCGGTCTCGGTTGCGATTATCACGTCGTCGAGATATGCGAAGACGTGGGGTTCCCACTCGGGGCGTATCAGTCGGTCCATTAGACGCTGAAAGGTTGCGGGGGCATTGGTCAAGCCAAAGGGCATACGGGTAAATTGGAACAAGCCCCTTCCGGGTACTGCGAAAGCGGTGATTGGCCTACTCGAGGCTTCGAGGGGTACTTGGAAATAAGCCTGGCTCAAATCCAACTTGGAGATATGATGCGCTTGTCGGGGTCCGTCTAATATTCGGTCCAAGTTGGGTAATGGGTAAGCGTCTTTTCGAGTTACTTTGTTAACGTCGCGGTAGTCGATACAAAATCTGTGCTTTCCGTTGGGTTTAGGGACAATTACGGGGTTGCTCAGCCAGCCACTGCTGGAGGGTTCAATTACCCGTTCCTTGAGCATTCTGTCAACCTCTGCCTGTGCGATGCGCAACAGGTACGGGGATATCGTCCTTGGTCTCTGTCGGATGGGAGGGTGTTCGCCAACGTCAATGGCATGCTGTAGGAGGGGAGTATGGCTAAGGATTCCGGTACTGTTAGGCTTCACCAACTTGTCCAAGAGGGAATTGAGTCGGCCGGTGGTGATTGGGGAGACTTCGACCAGTCCAGCGGCTTCAGGTTCGTCTTCGGGTTTGTCTTCGGGATTTGCGGGGATGGGGGCGGTTGCTATGAAGGGTCGGGGAGTGCTACCGGGGATGCACCATGTGCCGGCACCGTAGTCGATCGATAGACCAAATAATCGACAAAAATCGATTCCCAGTAAGCCGTCGTAGCTTAGCGGGGCTACGTGTACCATGAGAGATTTGGTGGTTCCCGCCATCGTGAGATCCAACGTGATCTCACCGACTACTGGGACGATGGCATTGTTTGCCACTCGGATACGACCCGAACAGGGGGTGATTGTGTCTCCGAGGATCTCCACCATTGTATTACCTAAGTACGATCGGTTGGAGCCTGGGTCAACGAGAGCGTGGATGGTTCGTCCATCGATTGTCATTCGTAAATAATGTCGGTCATCTTCTCCTTGGGCGTCTACTAAGTCGAAAGCGGGTGCTGCTTCGGGCTTTTGACTAGGGCGGATAGTGGTTCCGGGGGAGGCACCGTTTACTGCCCCCCCCCTGTGGGGTTTCCGTCCCGACTGCGTCGGCAACGGGGGCAGGAGAGGGTGTCGGTTCCTGCTACACCGCAGAGTCGACAAAACGTGCCGAGGGGTTGAGGACACTCACGGTACACATGTCCCTGCTGCTTGCAGTTAAAACAGCGCACCGTGGTGGAACGGATAATTGGGAGTCTTCTGGGAGAAAAGTCTGGGGGCATCAACGGGGGTGGGGATAGAGAAGTACGTTGGGGAGGGAGAGGGATGGGTCTTGGGGCTGGCGGGGGCGTTTCAGGAGGGGATATTCCTGCTACTGCATTGGCGGGAGTACGGGAAGGTGGAATATTGTTGGTAGGTTTCGGGGCTTGGCTGAGTGCAGCTGTATTTTTGGTAGAGGATTTTGGTTGAGGCACGTATGCAGCGCATGGAAGCACGGAGCTTGCCGCTGATGGTGGGGGACGATAGTTGCGAACGCGTTCCCACATTGCTTCTATCCTCCGGCATTTCCACGTGAAGTCTGCATAATCGGTTATTTCGTCGCGTCGCACCTGGAGGGCCAGGTCGGGAAGTAAGTTGTCATAGCACAGGTTTAACTGCGCTTCGAGAGACAACGGAGGGCTAAGGTGCCGGAAGTACGTTCTCATTTTAGTGAGGTACTCGCCGATTGACTCGTCCGGGCCCTGGGTGCGGCCTTCCACTTCCCGTCGGAGTCGCTCCTGGAGGTCGCAGTGACCAAAGCGTGCACGAAACCGGAAGAGAAACTCGTCATAATTACGCCAGGAGTCTCTCTCTACTCGATGCCACATTAGGGCTTCGCGGGAGAAAGCCTCGGGTAGCACGCGTAGAACTTCCTCCTGGGTGTAGCCGCGGCTATCGCAGTATTCGTACAGCCTCAGGAGAAACTCCTCGCCATCCTCGCCGCGCTTGCCCTCGAACTTAGGGCCGAACCGGCGGAAGTGGTCAATAATAGTCGTATCTCGGAAACTGTAGGAGGAGGGGTATGATGTGGATGGTCTCGGCGTCGTGGTTTCCGGGCGGGTGAGAAATCTCACGCCTGTACTTCGACCTCGAGGTGGTTGTGGAGGAGGGAGCTGGTACGTCTCGTTGTCTATCCTAGTGGGGGCGGGTAGGGTTATGGGGGTCGTCGGGGGAAGGTAGGACATGCGTGGAGGGGGTACTGGGCGCGGGAGGGATGAGTGATGTGTGAATTGTGGGTCGCTATTCGTAATAGGGATTTGAGGAAGTGGTGGAAGATCAGCTGGTGAAATGTGTGAGGTGTCAGATGGAAATAATGACTCGTCGGGATCGTCCATGGGGAGAGGGTCTTGGTATGGTCCGATGGATTGACCGGTGGGTAAGGGATCTCCTGTCGCTAAGCGCGAGCGCGTGCTACGGATCGTGTCGTCGAATTCGGGCGCTAATTGTGCTGCGGTGAGACAAAACGGTGTCTCGTCCCGACGCTCGTCCTCGTCAGGGAACCATTCCACACTAATTTGTGGATAAAGTCGGCGGATTTCGTACCGCCAATAGCGGTTGATGACGTCTTCCAGGTTACCTCTCGTGCTTAGCCCGGCATGATCGCAGAGGCGGAATATTTCTCTACTGTCGGGCAGGCTGGTCAATTGTCTTTTGATCGTGTGAATTGCGGTATTTAACGCGGTGCGATTGGTAGTATCAGTCCGCGGTGGGTGAGTGGGATGGGGACTTGAAGTTCCGGTCTGTACGTGGGTGCAAGTAACGTCCGCGGTGGTGGGTGTAACCACTGGCGGGGGAGGGGGAATAGTGTCGTCCGATGGATCCATCGTGACTGACAGTATGGTTAATTAATGGGGTAAGTGCGTAATTAGCGAGGACTAACGCGTGGGATCAGATTTCGCGGGAATAAAATCGTATCGGGATAAGATACGCCAAATTCGAGTTGTTTGAGCGATGTAGGGTCCAAGGGGTGGAGGAGAGAATGGGTAGTAGTCGTGCAAAAGCGAGTAAATCGACGGGCAACTCGTAGGAATTTCGAGCTGTCGCGTACGGGGAATGATGCGTGTAATACAAGGGTAAAGACAGGTTATACAGTGATCAAAGGGTAATGGTAATATAACACGTAAATAATACCGGTTATATGACGAGCAATTGATACAAGTGATGACAATGTACAAGGGGAAATAGTATGAATTATAGAGTGACCTGAAAGAACACGCAATAGTTTCCGGAGTCTCCGCTGCCAATCGAGAAGTAGCGTGAGTGGCGGCGAATCCCAATCTGAACTAAATTCCTAACTTTCGAGAGTGTAATCGTAATAGATAAAAATAAAAAAAATGATAGTTAAATTGTGTCGAGGTGAGCACTTACAAAAAAATGAATAAACCGAAGTAATTCATTTACCAGGCCCCACGTTGGGCGCCAATTGTGATCTGCGACTAGTTGGGTGGGAGTAAAGGGGAGAGTGGATGAGGGACAAAAAAAGAAAGGACAAAAAAAATAAGAAGAAAACCCAAGTGATGAAGAATAAATCGGTATTTAATAAATGGGAATGGATTCCGCAGAAGTGATGTCTGCCTCGCTCCGAGGTTCGATCAGATGGTATCGAAAAAAATGGTGACAAAAATTCAGAGTAATGACATAAGAGGAAATTAATAAATGCAAAAAAAAGAGAGTAGAATAAAAAAAAATACAGTGCTCGTGTGAAAGAAACAAAAGAATAAATAGCGCACCGCCAGCCCTGTACGTCAGGGTTCTCGCACGAAAATCTTAAAAGAACGAAAAATAAACTAAAAACAAATAATATCGAAACGCAAAAAAAAAGAAAGAAATCGCGCGAAGTCGGCCTCCGATAATCGAGGAAATAATCGAAAATAAAGTGAAATTAAGCGTGAGTGAAATAAAAGAAAATAAATAAATTTAATAAATGACGCGAAGTCAGCCCTATGGTCGAGGGTTCTTATACAAAAAAAAATCGGAACTAAAGAAAAGATTTCAGACGCGCTTAAAATGAAATAACGTGATGACGCAAAAAAAAATAAACCGCGCCGTAAGATCGGCCCTTGTTGGGCTAATAGGCGGGAGTAGGGGAGGGGAAGAGAGGGGGAGTGAGGTATAGACGGGACAGCTGGCCGGTTGCAATTATTGTTTCAAGCGAAAAGAGAATAAAAATGACAAAAAAAAAGAAAGGACTACAATTTACTGAAGCTATTTTTATTGGGCGCCAGTCACTTTATCGGCAGTGACACCGCAATTAATTATCCGGGAACGAGAATTTCCCAGAAGGATGACTCGAACAAAAAGAAAATATAGAACTCGGCTAACCGGTGGCGAACATGGACGGATCAGGAGGGGTGGGAACACTGGACGTCGGCTCTTATCGGTAAGACCTCGACACACAAAAAAAATGAATTTGCGAGTGAAATTATTCTCACTTTACAATGATGATTTTGCGAACGCGAATTTACTGACTGCTAGTAAACTATCACCGCCACTCACTCGCGCAAACGAAGAAAAGACGACGGCGATCGAAATACGTCGGATGGCCACGGCACGCACGCCGGTACAAAATGGCGGGCGCCCACACGTGGCGTCTCGCTTACTACGTACAAATGCCGGTGTATAAGAAAAATAAATATAATAATTACCCAAATTTCTGGGGCAATTAGGGAAAATCGAGGGGATAGGAGGGATGGAAATTCAACGGGTACTCACTCGTTCGCAATCTGCGTCACCGTTCTCCGCAATCGGTCGTGTCAACGGCAATCGCGATCTACGCCGCGCTAATTCTCGGCTTTCCGACGTCGACGCTCACAAGTGCGGAAGAAGGCGCCGATACTACGAACACAACGCTCACACAATACACACGATTGTGCCGAAACGACGGGGTAACGTCCAAATAACAAAAAAAACGAATCGTGGCTCGCTCAGACACACTCTGCTCTCGGGTAACGCTCGGCTCGAAGTCAAGAAAAAATGGCCGTCGTCTTCGTCTTCTTCATCGATCGTGAGATCGATCGTGATTGGTGTCGAAGAGGCGGTGTCATTGGCGGATCCCGATGGCAGGGCCTTCCGCTGCTGCTTCCGATTGGTCGGGCGCTGGTGGTTTGCGAGTTGCACGAGTGTATGCGGTGGAGACTCGGCTTGTTGATAGTTTGGTGGAATACTAGGGGAATTACGAGGAGGGATTAATTGTGAGGGATGGGTGTTCTATGTGCGTCGCGGGATTGGAGGAATACTGGGGAAATTACGAGGAGTGATTAACTGTGTGGGATGGGTGTTCTATTCCGTCGCGGGATTGGGGGAATGCTGGGGAAAATCGTGGGAATAGTGGCTTCTGATTGGCCGTGGTTCGTGGTTGTCCAACTCATTTCCATGTAGGCTCACCGGTGCGCGGCTAGTGACTCTAGCTTGCACTAGTCTCGATCGATAGTCGTGGTGATGGCTACGGTAGAGTGGCGCTAGTCCCCGGTCGATACGTCGATAATTACAGTCATCGAGCCGTCGGGTGGCGCCTCGCGTGCCGTAATCGATAATCTGCGGGCCCCGTTGCACGACGATTATGTCAGCTGTTCGGCTTATGTGGGGTGAGTCGCTGCGGTGGTGCGTTGCCACGGAGACGGGTGACGATGTCGTTGCTTCGGATGTTTCGTTATCGGTGACGAGAGTAAATGCGAGTTTAGGGGTGTAAGGATCGTTCGGGTGGGTGGGGGAAAATCGGTAATTATACATTTAATTACTAGTAGTGCGCCGGTAAAAGTGTTATAATATTCGTCTCGGTGTGGTGAGTGGCAATTTATTTCATTAATATGTGTTCAAAATAAAGAGACACCTATTTCGGCGTTTTTTATTTTGAGCCCCCACTTTTGAAATACAGTCAAATGAAGTTTTTGAAATATTGACCACATTCGGTCATTCAAATCGATATATCTCAGCAACGGTTAGTGATAACTCAAAAAACCACAGGTGTTTTTTTTTCGTTTTTGAACGCTTTATACATTGAAAACATTGACGATTATGTTGCACAAATTAAACAATTATTTATAAACATTTCAAAATTAAAAATGAAATAAAACAAAAAACGCACTTTTAATTTTTGAAATGTATTTATTTTTTAATTCCTTGAACAAAAACGAAAATTCAGCCACCTTGAACTTTTTGGGCCGACGCTTTATTCGGAAGTTAAAGATTTTTTTGTCACAAAAAACCCGTAAATTTACGTATTTTATTAGTAAAAATTTGCATGAAAAAAAAGTACCCTTAATTATTGAAATTGATTTTTTTTCAAATTCCTCGGACGAAAAAAAAAATGTTGAGACCCGGCCGGACTTGGGCCGACGTTTCGTTCGAAAGTTATAGCTTTTTTTGTCATAAAAAACCGGTTAATATACGTATTTTATTAGTAAAAAATTGCATGAAGAAAAACGTACCCTTAATTATTGAAATTGATTTTTTTTCAAATTCCTTGGACGAAAAGAAAAATGTTGAGACCGGGCCGGACTTGGGCCGCCGTTTCGTTCGAAAGTTATAGCTTTTATTCTTAACAACCGGGTAAACATTTACGGGTTTTTTGTGACAAAAAAATCTATAACTCCCGAACGAAGCGTCGGTCCAAAAAGTTCAAGATGGCTAAATTTTTGTTTTTGTTCAAGGAATAAAAAAAAAAAAAATACATTTCAAAAATTAAAAGTGCGTTTTTTGTTTTATTTCATTTTTAATTTTGAATTGTTTATAAATAATTGTTGAATTTGTGCAACATTATCGTCAATGTTTTCAATGTATAAAGCGTTCAAAAACAAAAAAAAACACCCGTGGTTTTTTGAGTTATCACTAACCGTTGCTGAGATATATCGATTTGAATGACCGAATGTGGTCAATATTTCAAAAACTTCATTTGACTGTATTTCAAAAGTGGGGGCTCAAAATAAAAAACGCCGAAATAGGTGTCTCTTTATTTTAAACACATATTAATGAAAAAAATTGGGGGGCATAAATTTCGACCCAACTGTCCGAAGTTGCCGAAATTCCCAGGAATACCCCATATATAAGCAATGGAAAATAAAGAAAATAAAAAAAGATTTTACAATAGAATTAAAATTCGTCAGAAAATCGAAATCCTTCAATGTTTGGAAGCAGGCGAAAATCCTCACTCTTTAGCGAAAAAATTCAATGTATCGAGGACCGCAATGCACAGAATTTCTTGTGATAAAGTAAAAATCCGAGGTTATTGGGAAAAACTTGAAAATTCGAAGTACGGCAAGGAAAAATTCGTTATAAATTACATAGAAGACGAAGAAGAAAGAGAAGGAAAAACGTTTATATACGTGGTTTCAGAAAAAACGAAGTGCAGGACAGCCTTTGAGTGGCCCTATTTTGCAGGAGAAAGCTAGAAAAATTAACGAAGAATTCGGCGGATCCGAAGACTTTAAAGCTAGCAACGGTTCGTTTGATCGCTTCAAGAAACGTCATGGAATTCGACATATAGAAGCTCAAGGTGAAAGACTTTGTGCAGATTACGAAGCATCGAGAACATATTGCCAAGAATTTCCTAGGAAAATTGACGGTTACGACCGAAATAATATCTATAACGCAGATGAAGCGGGGCTATTGTGAAAAGGATTGCCTCGGAAAACTCTCGTTGACGAAACAGAAACAGACGTAAGGGGAGGAAAAGTGACAAAAGATCGCGTAACTTTGATGATGTGTGCGAATCTTAGTGGTTCCCATAAGATCCCGTTGCGTATCATTGGCAAATCAAACAAATCCCGATGTTTTCAAAATTCGATGAACCTTCCAGTCTATTATAGAGGACAGAAAAATGCTTGGATGGACCGAAAATTGTTCAAGGATTGGTTATGCGAAATATTTGTACCCGCTGTTAAAGAGCGACAAATTCGTGACGGAAATTCTGGCAACGTTTTGCTCATACTGGATAATTCAAAAAACCACGAATCACCGAACAATAATCTGCAATTTGAATGTCAAGGTGTGAAAGTGAAGCTTGAGTTTCTGCCCCCCCCCCCCCCCCCCCAATGTAACTTCCCTGTTCAACCCATGGACCAGGGAGTTATCGAAAAACTCAAAAGGACGTACCGACGAAATCTCCTTCATGCTTTGGTTATTGGAGATAACACAGATGCTATGCAGGATTTGATAAAAAAATGGGACCTCAAACAAGCCTGCTTTGCCGTAGCAAACGCATGGGACAGCTTAACGGTGGATAATTTAAAAAAAGCATGGCGAAAACTGATCAATGACCAAGATTCATCAGTCATGGAGATGGGAGCCGAAGAGAGGATTTCAAGTCACACTGAAATAAATCATCTAGTACGGGATATCCCCGGGTTTGAAAATTACTCGGAAACTAGTACGTCCGAGTGGCTTTATGCGGATGGTTTCCAGCAAACTCGAGAGAAGGACGGTGACACGGACTCTGAAGAACAGAACGTTTCCAGAGAAGATGCACTGACAGGGTTGAATACGTTTATCACTTGGGCAAAGCAGCAAAAGTCGGATCCACCGGATTTTTTATGTAGAAGTATGAAATTGAGAGAAGATATGCTGCGTCAAAAGTGAGCAAAAAATAACATAGGCCTTATCGCTCTTCTAATGTATTTTCAATGATAATGATTTTGCATTCTACCGATTGGTATTATTTTTTCAATCTCGTCAGACAATCATCGTGGCAATAAGAAAAACGTGGAACCTCCGTGAGCGCTCTGAAGCCGGTGAACCCGATAACGTACAACGACGACCACGTGCGCAAACGTAAAACGCGCGAATGGTAAAATCTCGTGAAACGCTAAAACGATCAAAACGTCAAAACGATCGGAACGGAAAACCCCGCGAATTCGAACGGAACAATCGAAACGTTAAAACGGTTGGAACGGTCGAAAGTGCGGAGTCATCGCGATCGGAGTGACCCAAAACGGTACCCGGGTTAATTCGAGCGCGGAAGAGAATTCACTAGTCCGACGTAGTCGAACCCTGGTCGTCCGAAACCCTTTATAATCGGAAGGAAACTCTCTACGCCCGTTAAATATTAATTTCTATATTCTGTATACGAGGAGGGAGAGGGGTACGGGCTCAACAAAGCGATCTCGATCGTCGTGAGACCCCGTACGCCCTCGGCCGAACGCGAATCCGCAAAAAGGAAGTCCGTTACGCCGAACACGTCGACGTATGAGGCATTCTCTAGAAAAAGAGCCACCCTCAAAAAAAGGTTCTTCTGCATGATCATCAATTACATTTTTCCATAGTATATATTGACCTAAGAAACATGCTAGGGTTTTAGGTTGATCTAATGCGTGGTTGCCATACTATCAGGGGTCAAAGTTTTTTTAGGTCAAATTTTTGAAATGCTTTATCTCCTAAACGGTTCATCGAATTATAAACTTTATAGGCGGGTTTTTCTTCAGAATTCTACCAACTTCAACATGGAATAACGTATAATTTC